>RJWJ010003268.1:0-10969 GCA_004363605.1 Indri indri
GAAGGGAGGTGGAGTTCTTAAAATGGACAGTGTTGACTGCAAACTTGATCACCTTATTTTCATCCAAAGTGCTTCTGGTTTATTTCTAACTTGCAGATTTCTATCCGAATGAGGGAGAGAATCATCTAGGCTATGAGGAAAATCTAAGGGGTTTCCTATTCGTTGTATCAGAAGAGGAGGAAATAATCCTTAAAATGCCAAGTTTAGGAAAATAGGATGCTAAATGAATGCCCATCAGTAAGGACAAGGTTAAATAAATTGTGGTACAGCCATATCATGACATATTATATAACCTATAAAATCATGATTTAGACAGACGTATATTACATAGGAAAATTGTCATAATGTATGACTAAATGAAAAAGCATGGGCTACAAAATATGTGCAGTATGATAGTATTTTTATTAAAACAAAGCCATTGTATAATTTCTACCTCTATAAATATTTTAGTTATTATAAAAAGAATGTGTTAATAAGATAAACCAGGAGATAGAGCTCTTTAAAAAAAAGACTAAAAAGTTGTATTTAAAAAAAAATTGTCCATCTGATGCAGCTAGAAGGAAATAGTTTTCCCAATAATTTTGTTTTTTAATTTTCTACTTCTAATCTTTTAACCTGTGTGGCTCACAGGTGCTTTTGCCATGACTATTTGGCCAAATTAGAAAGTGGGGTAGAAGAACTTCTTACACCAGGTCATGCAGTACCTGCAGTAACTATCTCTGGCATGAACTGAGGAGACTCAAGGACCCTGGAGCCAGATGGTCTACAAAAGGAAGAGTGAACGTGAGCAAGGTACAAACATATTTGGGAGAAATAGCATTTTCCTTTTATTCCAGACCTCAGTAGGAGTGCTTCCAATGTATTTCATCATTAAATATGAAAATGGCTGTTTGATTGCTATATATTTTTATCATTTTAAGGAAGTGTCCTTATAATTCTATTTTTTAAAAAAATCCTTGAAATAAAAAGCAAAACAAAATAGTTTCATCATGCTAAATAGTAACTTTTAAAATCATCTCCTACATTGGGCATTTAGGTGGTTTTCAGTTATTCACTATTATAAATAATGCTGGCGTGGAAATCCCTGTACATGAATCCAGTTGGGAAAATATGCAATGGGGCAATGGTGAACAGAATTGAACTACAAAAGGAACCAGGTCCCCAGAGTGGAATAAGGACAGAAACTTTAGGAAGGAAACAGTGTCATGAGATTTAGCCATAGTTAGTATTACAGGATGGCCAGAAAGGAAGAGACAAATTCTGAGCACCCAGCCCCAGCAGCAAGGCTGAAAATAAAAAGGGGGGAACTTGTTTCTTGGCAGGAGTAGAGGAAGTTAGAAAGGAAATCCCCGAGCATGCTTTTAAAGTCACACTGGGAACTCAAGTAAGAACAGGATATCATTTCTAATGGATGAATCAAAGTCAATGCTCCCCAACCCATTGCACTTTTTCTGTGACATCCTAACACATGCAAAAAGGTTGGTGGTAGGAATTGTTAGAAACTGAAGATTTCAGATTTGTAGTAATAGTAAATGCTTTACCCTGACTCTTGGCAGTTTTTGGTGTTGTATTTCTTGACTAATTTAAAATGTAATCCTTCAAGTTTAGCCGTTGGCCTGTGACACTGTTTTTGAAGTAGCCAGTGATGAAAGAGTTCCATAAACAAGGTGGTGGCTGGAATTGGCTTGCATGGAGGATCTCATCTAGCATGTATTAACTAAATGGAAATTTTTGTATGAAATCTGGAAAGGTTTGGATCTTGACTCAAGAGATTATTGACTGTTTCAGATTATAAATATTTTTAAGTAGAGAAGAGACATACCAGTCAACAAATCTGTTGACTAGACTTGATTTGTTACAGTAAAAACAGTAATGAACTTGAGAATAGTGAATGGAAGGAAGTTTTAAGATGAGCTTAGCCTGAAGAAGAAGGAGAATGAAAGGTGTATAACCAGAACACCAGGAAAAAGAACTTTGTAAGGAGGGGCAGTGGGAATGTAAGGGGATGACAACAGTTATGTAAAAAATGAAAAATCAGAAAAACCCAAATATAAAAAAAAAAGTAATGAATGAATAAATTTAGTACAGATATATAAAGAACTTATGTAATTATTTTAAATGATATTTTAATGAATGGGAAATTATGTATTATCAATAGTTGTTTCTGGAAATTGAATTACAGATGAGTTTTTTTCTTGCTATTTCTTTATTTTCCAATTATTCCATACAGCATATACATTATTAATTACTTTGACAATTGGGGGAAACGAAGGGTTTTTTTTCCCCTTCTTTTAAACTTCTTTTTAACCCTGCAATATTGTTAAAATCTCCCCCCGCCGTTTTTTTTTTTTTTGGATCCCACCATAAATTTCCTGGCTCCTTACTATTTAGTGAACAAATTCTAAAGACAGGAGCTCTATCAAGGCTAGCATAAAAATGGTTGTCTCTGAGTCAAAGACTTTTCATCTGTGTCATTCATTTACTAACCATTATCCATCCATACGTGGATTTATTTGTTTTTCTATCAAAGAAATGGGTGAACACATTATACTGTGGTGAAGGGTTAAGGTTTATAATGTTTACCTTAAAGTAAAGACTCAGTAAATGTGCCTTTGTTTCATTATTGTTGCGCATATTGAATAGAATGAACTGTGACAACTAAAAACAAATATAAAATTTTCTTTCTTCATTTTCAGGTGCTTAGTACACCTTACCAATTATCTTTCATTACTTTGGGTTAATTTATAGACAGATATTAATGCCAATAATAGGAGTTACAAACTAATATATATTTTTTACACATCTTAAATCCTGAAACAAGCTTGAGTTTCTTCTCTGTTCTTCAGACATTAGGAGAAAGAGGTTTTTTTCTCAATGGAAAATTGTATTCATCTTATCCTAGAGTAAAAATAAATATGTGAACAAATAAGTAAATATTTGACTTAATGTTCCCAACAGTACTTCATTTGGTAGAGCAGAATATAAGAGCCACACCCATGTGATCCCGGTAACCAGAAAGACTGCTGCTCTGTTTCCCAGACCCTCGCTAGTGGAGCATAGTTTCTGGACAAGCGGTATCAGTATCACCCAGGAGCTGGATAGAAATGCAGAATCTCAGACCCCACCCCAGACCTACTGTGTCAGAATCTGAATTTTAGTATTAATAAAATACCCACGTGATTTGCAGGCACATTCAACCTTAGCACTGGGCTAGACAGCTTTGTTGTTTGTTTGTTATATGGCACAGAATAAGAAGGAAATAATAAAAGTAAATGAATAATACAACTTGTTAGTATGATGAAAGCAGTAGACGCTTCACAGTCTCTAACCAAAACGTGCTTTACAACTACAATTGTATGATCGCGATTCTAAATTTAAACTGTAAATGATGTATATTAGATGTTGGAAGGGTCACAACTACCATGGTCATGTTGTTCATGAGAAAGAAGAAAAAGGCGCAAGTGAGTAGGGAAAAAAATGGCAGTGAGGTTTGACTGAATTCTCTAACCGAAGCATACTTTATGGGAGAAGTTCTTGGAAATCTCATTGTAATCCACAGAAAACCTTTCTTTCAAAGCGTTAGTTCCAAGATGTATTTAAAATATGTGTAACTTTTCATGATTCACATACTGAAGACTGTAGAGGTTGCCTTGCTTTTCTGTCTATTGCTAGAATTCTGTTTAATTTAGCTCTCTCAAGTAGGGAAAACCGTATATTTTTGTGGAGGAGGGAACATATGTGGGTTAGCAGCAAGAAGATTCTGAACATAAAGGAGGCGCTCAGCATACACGTGCTGGTTCATTCATCCATTGGTCTTTCTGTGACAAATAGCAGTTGAGTACCTGCTGTGCCAGGCACTGTTCTAAGTGCCAGATATGCAGTGGAGTGAAAGAGATGTCCCTGCCTTCATGGAGCTTTTGATGGTGTATGAATTACTACTATAATTTTTGAAAATTTTCTGTAGATATTGTTCATCTATGATATTTCTGTGCCTAGCATTTTCCTTTTTCCATTGAAAATGAGAAATGTCTAATTCTTGGTTATCAGTCTGACTTATATAGATTGATGAGCTGCGATTGTATAGCAGATAATAGCAGTTCATATCATATGGCAAAAATGCAGCCAGCAACTTACATAGATGAAACTGAGATATATGTTAATAATATTGCAATAGTTACATATTGTAACATGATCACTGTAAGAGCTTGGCCTGAGCTGGGCAGAAGGGCTAGGAGCTGCTGGGAAGGTAGTGTGGGTGAGTAACAATGAGCAGGAGCCATGAACAAGGCTCTCGTAAATTGCATGGATGAAAGTAATACAATTATGATCAAAATCAAACATATATTTTTATCACATACCTTCAATTGATGAATTGGGAAATTTATTGGACTTGTATGTCTTCAAATAAAGGTAATTTGTCCTTCAATCAGTTTTGTAATATGTATATAATATGCATTTAGAAAACCATTAATCATTAAAATAAATTGCTTTGTGAGTTTTCTTGGAATGATGGATTTATCCAATATAAATGGAACCTAACGAAGTTAGTGGAAAGGTGAGATAAACAGTCCCGAATAGGCAAGTGGCCCAGCCGTGGGTTGAATCAATCTTACTTCAGGACACTGATGTCTTTGTGGATTATGAGTGTAGTTGCCTCCCATGTTCCTAAAACCCTGCATTCCCAAACCCCTGGCATTTGTGCGTATTTAACCACAACACCACAACTGTCACTTGTTGCCTGGTGACTAGGTTCTCTGCCCTGATGGTCCAGTGGTCTTGGAACTAAGACTTGCAACATAGTCTTGGAACTAGGGGCATAGTCTTGGAAGCCAGATGGACACAGGTTTGTAGTTCTGGCTCCACTACCTTCTAGACCTAGGATCTTAGGTAGTGTATGTAATGTCTCTATGCCTTAGTTTTCTTACCTGGAAAATGGAGACTATAATACTCAACTCATGTGATTGTGTGGATTACATAACTTATAGAACACTTACTGCCATGCCTGGCACATGGTAAATGGTGGCTACTACTACTTTATTATCATTAAACCCATGTCTCCATAACTGATTCCTGTTTGCTACATGAATCGCCTTTGGTAACAAGTTTTTGGGTTTTTTTTAACCTCCTGTCTCAGTTTCTTAATGGCTATATTTTCCCCCACTGAATCCATATCCCAGAGCCTGTATCTCTGGCCTCCTGGGGACTTTCCTCCTGTGTGCCACTTTTGCTGAGCTCTCATCTCATTCCAGGTTCAATAGATGCCCTAGCTCCTGGGTCTGTTTGGCTCAGGGACACAGTAGTGCCTAGTAGTGCCTCTGGAGAAAGGCTACCCGTGTTCAAATCTCAGCATTTCCACTTACTAGCTGAGTGACCCTGGGTAAATTATTCAACCTCTCTATGCTTCAGTTTTCTTATCTGTAAAATGAATTATACTTGTTTTATGTGATCGTTATAATAATTAAATAGAATATTAGATATTGTATATATTAAGAATCTAGAATAAGCAGTACTATATAGCATTGCTATTATGATATATATCTTGGTTAAGAGTACCCAAGCTTGGCTTTTATCCACTTCTCCTTTCTCATCCAGGGTTACCTCCCAATTTTAGGTCACTTTTCAGGACTCACACAGCTAGCTACATGCACCTAGATTATCTGGACACCATGCTTCTATGGCAAGACCTCCACCTTCCCCACATCCTGCTACAAAAGTTCCTGGCAGACACTGGCTGTGACAGTGAGGAATGAGTAATATTTTATTCCAAAGTTTATGTCTACTGAGGAACAACAGTATACTGGGCCCAGCCCAGTGGCCTCTTTCCTAGAACAGGATGAAAATAAAGCAGCCAAGTGAAGTAGTTGCCTTGTTCTTCCTTAATTCCCTCATCTCCCTTTCCTCATTCCCACTGAGGTCATCCATCCAGAAGAAAGGGCAGTGCAGGATTCCTCCCCACAGAAGTTGACTGTTTCATACCCTGGGGAAATAAAGCCCTATTCAATAAATGGTGATGGGAAAACTGGATAGCCACACGCAGAAGAATGAAACAGGACCCTTTTCTCACCATATACCAAAATTAATTCAAGATGGATAAAAGATTTAAATGTAAGACATGAAATTATCATAAAAATTCTAGAAGAAAATGTAGGAAAAACTCTTTCTAGACATCACCCTAGGTAAAGAATTTATGACTTAAACCCCAAAGGCAAATACAGCAACAACAAAAATAAATACATGGGACTTAATTAAATTAAAAAGCTTCTGTATAGCAAAGGAAATAATCAACAGTAAATAGACAACCTACAGAATGGGAGAAAATATTCAAAAACTATATGTTACATAAAGGAATGATATCCAGAATCTACAAAGAACTTAAAGAAATCAGCAGGAAAAAAACAAACTCTATTAAAAAGTGAGAAAAAGACATAAACAGAAGTTTTTAAAAGAAGATAGACAAATGGCCAAAAAGCATATGAAAAACGCTCAATATCACTAATCAACAGGGAAATGCAAAAAATTAAAACCACAAGGAGATACCACCTTACTCCTGTCAGAATGGCCATTAATTAAAAAGTCAAAAAACGATAGATGCCGCTGAGGATGCAGAGAGAAAGGAACACTCATATGCTGTTGATGAAACTGCAAATCAGTGCAACCTCTATGGAAAACCATACGGAGATTCCTCAAAGAAACAGATGTAGACTTACCATTGGACCCAGCAGTCCCGCTACTGGGTATCTACCCAAAGGAAAAGAAATTTTATCAAAAAGACACCTGCGCTTGAAGGTGTATTGAAGCACAATTCACCATTGCAAAGATGTGGAATCAACTTAAGTGCCCATCAATTCATGAGCAGATTAAGAAAATGTGTTATATATGTATATACCATGGAGTACTACTCAGCCATAGAAAGGAATGAAATATTGTCCTTTACAGCAACTTGGATGGAACTGGAGACCACTATTCTAAGTGAAGTATCTCAGGAATGAAAAGCAAACACACCACATGTACTCTCCAACAACTGTGAGCTGAATCATGGGCACACGCAGGCACAAAGACATGTAAAAGTCATTGGAAATCAAGAAGGGGGGGTAGGACTTGCCTATCGGGTATGATGAACACTGCTCTGGTGATGGGCACACTGGAGGCCTCAACCTAAGTATTGTGCAAGGTATCCGTGTAACAGAAACATTCGTACCCTTTAATATTTTGAAATTTAAAAAAAAGTAAAGAGGTTGGGCACAGTGGCTCACATCTGTAATCCTAGCACTTTGGGAAGCCAAGGCAGGAGGGTCGCTTGAAGTCAGGAGTTCGAGACCAGCATGGGCAACAGCAAGACCCCGTGTGAGGTTGCAACGAGCTATGATGACACCACTGCACTCCAGCCAGGCAACCGAGTGAGACCCTGTCTCAAACGAAACAAAACAAAGCAAAACAAAACAAAGTAAAGAAAAAAGTCTTGAGCGTAACTCAGAATACAAACTTCTATTGTATCCACCAGAGTAAACTGTTTAGCTAAACTGTTACTATTTGAGTTCCATAATGATATAATATGGTTAAACTACAAGTAACCCCAGAGAAACAAATCAAAGGAAGATTTAATTTTGACTGATATTTGCAAACAAAGCATATACCACTGGTTCGTAAACTGCAAGTACCCTCAGGGGCGTCAGTGGAAGTCAAGAGTATCAGGGTCTTACTTCTCAGGCCTCCGTGCCTCGAATAGTACTTGGCTTGCGGCAATAAACTGTTTCTGCTCGGCAGTCCTGGCTTCAAGCCTCCGACAGGGAGATTCCTTTTAATGCTCCAGATCCCTTCCAGGGCCACTGTCAATATTTTCAAAAGCAAGACTATGATTATTAGCATATTCTCTTTTTAGCACAAAGTGTTTTCAAAATATTTACTCGGTGTATATTTTTTCACTTATTTCGGTGGAGGTTTATTTGGCTTGACTTATCAAACAACTGAAGGTCTTTATCATTTGTTTAACCTTTTATTCCATTTCATTCATTCAATTATTCTCTATGCAATTAAACATCCACAGTGATCCCAGATAATTTAACTTGCCCCTAAAACAAATAGAAGAAAAGTCAGTGTAGAAACATACATAATAAAATACAGAAAGATCAGGAATAAATAACAGTTAATACATAGAATTTATTCAGTCAGCCTTATCTGATTCTGATTTAATTCCTACAGTAAATACAAATATTTCCAAAGATAATAGAACCAAAAGTTACCACATTAATTCATCCAATAGATCCAAGAATCTCCTAAAAGCCATAAACTAGATGCTATCATCTCCCCTTGAAAGAAGCAACGATAAACTCACTGCATCTTACATTTAAAACACCTGGATATCTGGAAATATGATGTCTGCCCACGATACATAGCAAATTATAGGTCTTGAATCCTGATACCATTCAATAAGATTTATCAATTATTTGCACTGGGCTACCCTCCATATCCTAAAATCACTTGTTTAGGTTTTGAGCATCAGTCAACAAACATTTGATGAATGTCTACTGTGTAGAAAACTGTAACCCAAATCAGGTAAGGTGGTGAATTCAGGTTAGTTGCCATAAGTTTTTTTTTTTTTTTTTAATTTCTGAGGCTGCAAATTTTATGACATAATATCCTCCACAAATTCTAGGCTGCCCATTGCCATTCTCACTGACATTCAATCCTTCTCTGAAGGATTCCATACTAAGTGATGACTCAGAGCACAGTCTTTGGGTTCAGAGGAGATCTGGGTTTCAGTTTCATTTCTACCACCTAGCAGTTGTATGACTTTGGGCAGGCTATTTAACCCACTGTGTCTCAGTTTCCCCATCTTTGAAATGGGGATAATAATATCTACCTCAAAGGATTATTGTAGGATTTAGATGAGATGGATACAAAGTACTTTGTACTCAATGAATGGTAGGTATTATTTTTACTGGGACACTGGTTTTACTGTCCAAGCATGGACTCAGATACCATTTCTAGAGGTACAGTCATTGAACTGACTCACCAAGCTGAATGTTAATACTTGCCTCTGCCTTCCCACACCTGAGTGGACTAGCTGAAGCTATCTATCAAGATTAGTTTCTTCCTTCTTCAAAGAACTTCAGGGAAGACACCACAATCTCCTTCTGTGAAGACTTGATAAAGTTTAAGCTGTTTCTTCTATCTAACCTAAATCTTTGCTGCTATTCAATCCAGTTTCCTCTTCTATCCTGTCCAGAGATAGAAAAGGGCTGCTCCCCAGCCTCTGAGTACTAGACTCTCAAATTTAGGAGTCCATAAACATTTACTAACCTGTGCATGACACCCTATAGAGACTAAGGAAATAGATTTAGATTTGTTCCATACTGTGGGAAGATCCAGTAAACAGAAAGCAGTTCAAAATTAGGAAGCAGAACTATGCAGACAAACCACATCAAATTAGATAGGAGAATTGTACTCATCAAATTTAATTGTGCTCTTTCAGATGCAATCACAGGAATAGCTAGAAGTTTTGACCTTAACAAGGAAAATACCTAAAATATAAATGCAGAGGCTCAGAAATGCCTAAAAAACCCAAAGGAAAATATAATTATGTGTAAGTATTTACTGTATCCAGGGATAGAGGTTGCTGGAACAAATAGCCCTACTTTCATTTGATACCATGTTTGGGTGAGGAAGCTATAGAAGGCAATATATTCAACTGGAGAAAAAGACCGCTAGAAAGAAACATGGATGTCCTTTTAGCCAGCTGCTTCTTTCTTGTAAGAGCAACAACTCCCTCAGCTCTGGGCATGTGCATTCTAGGAGGAAGAAGGAAGGAAGACAAAGGAGGCGCAGAGCTATTAATAGAAAGACTTCAGTGTCGGCGTCCCTCTCCTGGAAAGGAAAAGGGCAGCAGGCACAAGAAGAGAACTAAAAGAATCAAATCTTTTCTCAAGTCTCGGAATCTTCTAGAGATTCTTCTTCTCTCTGTCCTTCTCATGCCCTCATCCCCTTCTACTCAGAAATCTTTTTGGGTGTATTTTTTAAAATCCTGAATTTAAAAATTACTAAACCATGCCTTTATGTCAAAAATTTTAACCAGTAGGACCTGTCCTGGTCTCACAGGGAAGGTAAGCACAACCTTTAAAAATATTTCAGCTGTCCCTGGACTATGCATAATAAACACTAGAGCTCAAAAAGCCAGTTTAGAGCCATATTATCTATGCTTCCCTTGTGTAAACACAAAGATTTGGCTAAAGGAAGAAAAATTTAAGTAATTTTAACTTATTTTTAACTCCTAAGCTCTCTAATTATCTTGACATGGCTTTGGTGTCTAGCAAATTCCTCATGTATTGTAGGTGCACAGAGCATTTTTGTTGAATGAAATAATGAAGAACAAACGTATCCACACTTGCTTAACAACATCTTGTGCTTTCTAAATTTGTGCTAAACACAGTAAATAAACCAGACTAAAAATTAGGTTTCCATTATTAAGGCACATATAGACATAAATTAATGGATTTGGGAGTATAATTTTGAAATTCACTGGAAAAGGAAGTGTAAGGGGAATATTAGTAAGCTTCATTGATCAAATTTTTCATGACTACCGTAACCTCTGTGTTTTAACCAGAAAAATACAAAGCCCTTGTGATATGAAATCATTAAATTAATATATTATTTCTGCAAATTCCTCTACAGAAGCTCTTAGAAATGTAGAAATAGTATTTAAATAAACAGTAAAATAAATGCAGTAGTTCCATAATGAATGTCCCACAAACCTATGTTTTTCTTTTTAAGAAGTTGTAAGGAGAGGAAAATCTTTAGGGAATCAGTGAGAATATATGAATGATGGACATTAGCTAAATTCTTCCTTATCCAGAAAGTTCCATTGTCGCTCCATGAATTAATAGTAAACGTGTTTGGGGACAGGATTTGTCTTAGGAGTTTTGCAGAGCTTTGCCCTGAAGGAATGTTTGCATTTAAAATGCTGTTACAGGCT
>RJWJ010003268.1:11069-88822 GCA_004363605.1 Indri indri
GTTCGAGACCAGCCTGAGCAAGAGCGAGACCCCATCTCTACCAAAAATAGAAAGAAAATTAATTGGACAGCTAAAAATATATATATAGAAAAAATCAGCTGGGCATGGTGGCGCATGCCTGTAGTCCCAGCTACTCGGGAGGCTGAGACAGTAGGATTGCTCGAGCCCAGGAGTTTGAGGTTGCTGTGAGCTAGGCTGACACCACAGCACTCGCCCCAGGCAAGAGAGTGAGACTCTGTCTCAAAAAAAATAAATAAATAAAATAAAATAAAATAAAATGCTGTTACACACTGGAAGGGCCTCTGAAAGACAGTAGCGGCTGTATCCCACAAGGCGCCGCGTTTCTCAGACCTAAAGGTTTGGATTTGCTTTGTAAAGCACAAGTGAATCTGTTAAAAACTACAGGCTGAGAGCTGACAAAGGAGTGCCCTCCGGAACAGACAGCAGACAGCTTCCCGAATGGCTAAAGCAAAGCTCTTGTTTAAACCACTCTAGACTACCTGTCTCCATTCACAATAACCTAATAAACATGGAGCAAATATAGCTCTGTTTACCCCCTCTGTTAAATGATAAACTTACCTTAGAATTTTGAAGTTAACCTTTGAAAGACTTTGTAACTGTTTGCTCACGTAGATAGAATTTGTTGAAGAATCTGTAGAAGCCTTCCCTAGAAGCCTTTTGAAAATCTGTTAACCTGAGAGGAACTACCTGCTGTTATGTAAACCTGTTGCCCCGGCAATTATTTACTATTCCCTATAAGTTACCATGTAAGACTTCATTCGGGGCTTTTTTTGGAGACTGACGGAGAGGTCCGGAGCCCCCTGAGCTACCCGCTTTGCCTATAACCTTTATAAACTTATAAACTATATCTTTGTCTCAGTGTATTATTTCTTCCATTTTCCATTTTTCTCTATTATTTTCTTATCCCTTGCAACTCTACCAAAGGGAGCTGGCTTTTTGTGGGGAGCACTGGCCACGTTCCCTGCATTCCATAAATTGCTCTAAATTCTATTTTCATCTGATTAGAAGATATGATCAGAAAATTGCACTTCTTTTTTTCAGGATGATGAGAATTTTTTCCAGTAGATCCAGGCCCTCTGTTCTTACCTGATAGGAATGTGTAAATTCTCTGAAACCTGTTTTACCTCCAGTTTGAACCTGGAAGCAGAACCGAAGCTGAACCTGGAAAGACTAGTAACACTTTTTTTTAACTGAAGATAATATTATTTGCTGCTAAATCAATTTTGAATCTTTTGTCCTCTCAGAAAACGTAATCTTATGTTTTATTTTTTTAAATTTTAAAATATATAAAAAAATAAATAAATAAAGAGGAAAGTCTTAACTTTTGCTCTTTTTTTTTTTTTTTTTTTTTTTTTTGAGCCAGAGTCTCACTCTGTTGTCCGGGCTAGAGTGCTGTGGCATCAGCCTAGCTCACAGCAACCTCAAACTCCTGGGCTCAAGTGATCCTACTGCCTCAGCCTCCCGAGTAGCTGGGACTACTGGTGCACCACCACGCCTGGCTAATTTCTTCTATTTTTAGAAGAGATGGGGTCTCACTCTTGCTCAGACTGGTCTTGAACTCCTGAGCTCAAGCGATCCTCCCGCCTCGGCCTCCCAGCGTGCTAGCATTACAGGTGTGAGCCACCACGCCCAGCCCATAATCTTATGTTTTAAAGAGAGACATAAGCACCCAATGGCTGAGAGCAAGGACATCAGCTTCTGACAAGCCTTCATCCAAGTATCAGGGATTCCACTTGCTAGCTGTGTGACATTGGGTAAGTCCCTGTACCCCCACCCCAAGCCTTAGCTTCCAGCTCTGCAAAATGTGAATAAAAAGAGCATATACCTCACAGGGTCATTGCAAGAATTAAAAGAGAGAATTTGCAAAAAATTTTCATGAGTAGAAGACACTCTATAAATGATAACCATTATTACTATTATTATTGTCACCAACATCATTATATAGAGAGATGTTCCTACCCCTCACTCCAGCATCCAGTGCTTCTGACCAAGCCCACATATCTCTGCATCAGGAGCCTACAGGGAATCAAAAGCCCAGAGAAGGGAGGGTTTAGAGGCCTGGTAGCCCATTTTTTCTGTTGTCACTGATGGCATCCGCTATTATGGAGTGCACAGTGACAACCACTTGAGACACCTTGGCCATTTCAGTGTCTTCACAGCTTTTATTAACTGTTGTCACAACATGACCACAAGAACGACCAGGATAGCCCCTTTATCTTAAAGCCCCAGTCCCTTTCTCCTGAGTCCTCTATGGCTACACAAACAATAATATCTCAAAAGAAATATAGTGTTCACTCTATTAAACATCCATAAAACCTAATTTCTGGATCTTTTGATCTTTACCAATTTCATTCAACAAAAGGAGAAAGAAAAAAAGGCACAGAAATAACTCCACAGCTTCTGGGTAGTTCCATAATTGTCATTATTATCTCAGTCACAGATAAAACATGCTATAATTTAAATTTCTTACCTTAAGGACAAATCCCCCTCTTAATAGATGGTATAAACTCTTCAGTAAGTTCACCCATACTTTGCTAAATGGCCCAGTATTGATTTCAGTGCTTTATCTATGGTTGAGGGGAAAACCAGTCTGGACTCGTATCCAATCTCACCTTCATCAATCAATTAGATTGTTGTGAAGGTATGTGGAGTTGATTATTTAAAAATTCAAACAAACCCAACCAATGCATATATAGCTACACAAATATGCTTGGGTTTGTGCACATACCTTGAGGTCCCCAGAATGTAGACAGACTTGGGCATATTGACAAAACAGTATATAGTGTTTATCTAAAGTCACAAATTCAAATATATGCAGGGAGAGGACAGGCAGGTGATATTAATAAGTAAAGCAGGCCATGGGTAAGAAATAATTGGCCCTCCCAGTCTTTTCCCTCCCCTTACCCCCTTTGATGGAGGCACGGACACCAGAGAAAGACATTTTTCCTATTTCTACCACGGGAAGGGAAGACCTGCAGTGGACATATGAACATAAGTAACTTTTGGTATCTCTTGCTTGAGTGGGGAACTTGGTGCATGATGGCGAACAGTGGAATGGGCAGGTCAGCGGGGGGTGGGGTGGGGGTGGTGGGGGGGTGGGAGGCACTGCAACCCAGCCCCAGACACTGTTGCCAGCTGTGAAGGCTGATTCAGTATTGTCACATCATCCTTTACCCTCTTCCCTTCCTCTCCTGTCGCTCCATAAATTAATATTACTATATTAGAGACAGAAACGATCTCAAGAGTTTTGCAGGGCTTTGCCCTGAAGGAATATGTGAACATGTTAGTTTGCATATCAAAAGCTGCTCCACCTCAGGAGGGCATCTCAAAGGTCAGTAGCAGCTGGTTTCCAAGGTTATGCTGCAGTCTCAAACCTGTGGTTCTCGCCTGCTTTGAGGGACAAAGCAAGGTCTGCATGGAACCATGGGATGAGAGCTGATCAAAGAACGTCCGCCTGAGAGACAGATATTTGCGGCTAAAAACGATTAGCCCGAGGGATATTTCCTGCTTGACTTCTGACTACCTGTCTCCATTTGCAATAACTAGACAAAGAAATATGGAGCCACCATATCTCTGTTTAACCTCTCTGTTAAGTGATAGCTTTATCTCAGAAGTTTGTCCTTGAAAGATTTTGTAACCAGAGTTAATTAAAGGATCTATAGAAGACTTTTGAAATACTTTTAACCTAAAACAAACTACCTGTTATTATGTAAATCTGTTACCTGGCAACCAATCTCTGTACCTATAAATACCCATGTGAAACTTTATTCTGTGCCTTACAATTGACGGGGATATCGTAAGGACCCCCGAGTACCCCTGCTTTGCCTTTTATCTTTATAAATCTATAAAACTATACCTTCATCTCTGTGTATTCTTTTATTTCTATTATTTTCCATTTTCTATTATTTTCTTATCCTTTGCAACGACCCCTGCCTAAGGGACCCAATTTTTTTCTGGGAGTGTAGCTAACTCCCTGCACTCTCCATCCAAGACAATCTAGAAATCCAGATGTTTATATAAAAGTTTCTGATTTTTGAATATTGACAACAGACTCAGGTATATAATATTTAAAGAATACACTGCAGAGCAAATAAGTATGTCTGCAAGGTGAACCTGGTAGATAGGTCAACAGTTTGGCCAAACTAAGGTACCCCTCACAGGCTCTCTGGTTTTGGACTTGAACCTTAAGCCATGTCATTCATTGGGGTGGGTGATATAGGGGAGGAACAAGTGGGGGAGGGGTGTGAGTCTTGTTTTGGACATGTTGATCCTTAGTACTTATGGGACATCCAGGAGAAGAAATTTAGCCTGGAGACACAGATTTCATCTGTGGCATCTTAGTGAGGCAGTGGTGGAAAATGTGAGATGATCCAGGGAGATCTCGTGGAACAAGATTAGAAGACTGTGGCTAACACCCTGGTAAACATCAATATTTAGAGTGCAATGAGTAAAAAGGATTCTTAAAGGAGGACAATAAGGAATATCCAAAGAAGTAAGAGGAGAACCAAGACAGTTTAGTACCATGGGATTTGAGGAAGGGATAAGGGTTAAGGAGAGAGCCATCCTCCATGTCAAATGTTGCAGAAATCTCAAATCAGCTAAAGGCAGAACAGTATCCACTGGATTTTGCCATAATGTTTTACCAGAGACACTGCAGTGAGTAGAAAGTCAATGGTATTCAGGGTCAGACCTGAATTTGGAATCTGGTTCTGCCACTTAATTAATGCATAACCTTGAACAAGTTAAACATCTTTCAAAATCTGTTTTCTCATCCTAAAATGAGGATCCTAATACCTACATCACATAGCTTTTGTGAGGGTTTGTGGTAAGGAAAATAAAGTCCCTGTCCTCAGGTAGCTTGTGTTCTAGTGGGAGAGGTAGTCAATAAGGATATATGTAAGTAAAGACAGATGCTCCTCAACTTATGATGGGGTTACATCCTGATAAACCCATCATAAGTTGAAAATATTGTAAGTTGAAAATGCATTTAATATACCTAATTTACCAAACATCATAGTTTGGCCCATCCTACCTTAAATGTGCTCAGAACACTTACATTGGCATAGCTGACCGGAAGCAGCTGCTGCTGCTGTCAGCATGGCAAGAGAATATTAGAGGGCATATCACTAGCCCAGGAAAAGATCAAAATTCAAAATTTGAAATGTGGCTTCTACTGATGCATATTGCTTTTGCACCATCCTAAAGTGGAAAATTTTAAGTAAAACCATTGTTTAAGTCAGGGATCATCTGTATGTAATTTAAGGTAGTGATGGGACAAAAGCAGAAAGAAGAAAATAGTCTAAGGGATTAGACGGTGACTTGGGGGGCAGTTGCTATTTTAACCTGGTAGAGAAGAAAGACCTCTCTGAGAAGGTGACATATAAACTGAAACATGAATGAAGGGGGAGAAAGACATTTGAAGGACTGGGTGAAGTGTAAAGGTCTGGAGTGGAAATGGGTTTAGCATGTTCCAGAATATCAAGAAAGCCTGTGTAGTTAATGAGGAGTGGGAAAGTATAGGGATGATATCAGAGAGGTGAGCAGGCCATAGAAGGAGAATGAAATGGAGTCTCAGAATAATAAGAAGCCATTAGAGAGCTTTAAGCATGGAGGTGACACGTAATGATTTATGTTTGTAAAATATCCCTCTGGTTTGTGTGGAGAATGGGCTGTGGGGAGCAACAGTAGAGGCTGTTATGAGAGGCTATTGCTGGGCCTGCACGAGAGGATGGGGCTTGGCAAGGGTGCAGCTGGGGAGATTTAGGATACATTTTGTATGCAGATTCAACAGGATTAGCCAATGGTGTGGATATGGAGTTCGAGGACTTGACTTCTAGGTATCTGGCTTAATCAATTGAGTGAATGGTGGTACCGTCTCTTGATATGGGGAAGACTTGTTGAAGAGAGGATTTTTAAAAGCCTGGGGTACAGAGTAAGAGTTATGTTCTTCACATGTTGAGAGGCCTATTAGGCATCCAAGTGGAGAATCAAGTAGGCTTTGGGGATTTGAGAGGAAAAGTAGAGGCTAGAGATATAAATTTTGGAATCATTAGCACGGTAGGGCTAGATGTGATCACCTAAGGGGTGAGTGCAGATATGGAAAAGGGCCTGTGGCTGAGTTCTTCAAATTACACAGGACAGGAAGAGGGAGAGCCAGCAAAGGAGACGGAGAAGGAGTAGCCAAAGAGGTGGGAGCGAAACCAGGAGATTGGAGCATTGTGACCCAGAGGCCAGGTTGAGAAAACGTTTTCAGAAGGGAAGGAGTAAACCGTTATGTCAGATGCTACACAGAGATTGAGTATGATGGAGGAGTCATTGAGGGATTTGACCCTCGAGAGGAGGCTATTTTAAATCTGGGAAAGAACAGTTTCCATGGACCCATTGGAACAAAAGCCAAATTAGAATAGGGAAAGGAGCAAGAGTAAGTACAGAGGTAGACATGATGATGGGTCAAGTGCACTTACCCTCAACATCTAGGAAGAGCCACACAAGTCCCTAAAAGTTGTATGCAGAATTCTAGGTGTATGTGACGAGTTGTGTCTTCCAGGAAGAGAAGCCATAGCTTTCATCAGATATTTAAAGGAGTGTGTCAGCACAAACCCAGAGCTAGAAGGTCCAATGGCTGGCCTCGGGGCTCTGCTGCGAGGCTCAAAGAGTGTGGTGCTAGTTCCCTGTTCTGGCCAAGGGTATGGGGCTTCTAGCCATTATTAAAAATGCAGCTTGCTTTTCCATAAATAGAGCCCTTTAAAACCTGAATTTACAGAATCTGTTCTCAACATTGAAGATTTTTCTAGGCTAAAACAGCACCTCTGTGCGACCTCTGGTGGACGTTATAAAAATGCAGCCCAGTCTCCATTTTATATGAAGGATATTTGAAAAGATTGCTTAGAGAAATAAATTTTTATAAACCAAATGATAGTTCTCATAAATTTGTCCAATAAGAATAACAAAATATACAGAAAATGCATAAACTAGTTTCTATGTAGTCTTTGAAAACAATGAACATAAACTTAAAATATAATAGTATAGATTTGGAAAAAAAAATTTAACCACCAGGGAAATGGTCAATTTAAGCTAGGTTTCACAGCAGAAATTTAGTAGGTCATTCTGCATCCATTCATAGAATTCAAAATCGACTTTAAAACTTTCCTTGAAATATCATGCAAGCAAATTTGGCCATTTTTTGTAAGAATAGGTAATATGAGAAGGCCCAAAAAGTGTTTCTATGGCTGGTTTAGAAATAAAAAGTGGGCATATAGTTATGGAGTCTGAAAGAATGCACCTCTGGGCCTGCAGCATCTCTCGTAGGGATCTCTAGTGAATTGGGGCCCCACCTGCAGGTTGTCCAACCATCCTCCACAGAAAATGTGAAGTTCTCTGAGCACAGGAGTCTTGTCTTATGGTTCTTTTATTTCTTCTACCAACTGTTGATACCCATAAGCACTGTCATAAAAATCTGATGATTTGAAGAGCATGAAATATGCACCTAGTAATCATAGAAGAGGAATTTCCACATGAACCAGCGATGAGAGTTATCAATGCCCATACCATATAATTCATACACTATAGTTTGTGGGATAAAATCCTTGGATGACTTGACTTATTTAAATGAATTAGATTCTGCTGGGTCAGTCATTTGCAAAGTGTGGTCCCCGGACCAGCATCATCAATATCACTTGGGAACTTTGTAGAAATGCAAATTCTTGGGCCCCACCCCAGCCCTACTGAGCCAGATACACTAGGGATGGGCCCTAGCAATCTGCTTTTAACAAGCTTCCAGGTAGTTCTGATACAATCTAAAGTTTGGGAGCCACTGTTATTAGTCATACGTATACTGATAAAAATTGAAGATGTTGTGTTTTTCAGGCACCTGGAAAAAATTCTACTTGTATTTAAATAGAAATAACTCCACCAGAAAAAAGTATGACAGCAAAGTACATAATGACAACTAGCTCATAGCCCATTTTTTTCTAAATATAAAGGTTTATCGGACATCGGCAAAATAATTATAGAACAGCTCAAGAATTGCCCATGAACTCATTTTTCTTTTACAATTACAAATTGTACAAAAGTTATAATTTTGTAATAAATAAAATAATCACCCTGTAATCAAATAGGCAATTTCATATTCATTTCACAAATGTACTGCGTTTGTCAGTGAAATTACCTGCAGGTGGATTTTTAATGTGGCATTCATCTCTCTTAATATAAAGTTCTTCTTCCAGTACTTCCTTAATTCTCTTATGTGGCTCAGAATATAAAAATTTCTTCCCTATAAAGGCATTAACAAAATTGGTTACTTATCATAAATCCTGCCCAACCTTCTAGTCATTATACCTACTTGAATAACTCTTTTAAAAAAATAAGACATATTATTCCATACAAATGTCAGACGATTTTCCCTGCAGGCTCTATCTTGCAGATTAGAGCCTACCATTAGAACTTCCATTGGAACTTTTGGTTCTTTTGGTACTTCACATTTTCATGTAATTCCTGAACTTGTGGGGTAAGTTTCAGGTACCTCTTTTGTATATTATGAAGGAATGTATGGAGTTTTGTCATTTGCTTCAAAAAAACTTTCACTCACTTTATCTAATAAGTTCTTATTGAAGACTTTCTCTGTACCAGGCATTTGACTAGGGGCCGAGGGTAGAGCAATGAATAAGAAAGATGTGTGCATGGAGCTTGCAATTCAGATACAGAACAGAAAACAACCTCAGCATTTTTTTTCTGTTATTTTTCCTCAGCATTTTAAAATCATCATTTTGGAAGATTGAATCTGAATTGTAGTAGTGAACTACTGGCCTCTAATTCTGGCCCGTTAGGACATTACTCCTATAGTCAAGGACTGGATGATTTGTTCTAAACAGCTTAGCTACATTTCTTCTGCTCACCCAGAGGTCAGAACTTTGGAGAAACAAAAGAGCTCTGTGTTGTCTGGCCCTGCCTGTCTCCCCAGTCTCTCCAGCCAGCCTCTCTCCCTCTTGCTCACTGAGCTGCAGCCACGTGGCCCTTCTGTTCATTCCCATTGCTGTACGTGCTATTTTCGATGCCTGGACTGCCTTCCTCCTAAGTTTTTACCTGTATAACTTTTACCCAAATTTTAGGTGTTGGCTTAAATGTCAGTTCTTTAGGGAAACTTAGCCTGACTCCACAATCTAGAAATGTCTTTTTTTCATAGTACCCTCCTTTTTTTCCATTTCATTTATCGCAATTTGAATGCAGCTTCCTTTTATTTATAGACAATTATTTGTGTAGCTATTAGTTTAATGTCTTCTTTACCAGACCATAAACACTATAAGGGCAGGGATGTTGTGTTTTCAGTTCATTAGAGTCTGAGAACAGAGCTTGGCATAATAATAGATGCTCAACAAATGTGTGTTCAGGTAACATTAAGCACTGTTATATTCGAGCTCTAAGTAAAGAGCATTCTATGTGCACATCTGCCAGTGCAAGCTCGTGACAGTCAGAGAGTCAGTAGTTCTTGTCTTAGAACCAAAAGTTCAATTCAAGGAACCATGACAAATGTAAACCAAATACTTCAGTTACTTAAGATTTTATTTTAGACTGACAAAGACATGGCGGGTGTCTCATCTTTTCCAGACTAACCAATAAAGAACGCAAGTGAGTCAATTTGACAGGGATGCAGACTGGCCCAAGGGGCAAGAGACCTGCTGCTTCTGGCGGTGATCCTGGGTCATTCCTGGTCACGAAAACCCAAACACACCCTCAGACAAGGACAAGGTAGAATTAGATACGTTAGGGTCTCATTCTTGTTTCCCAAAAGTTGGGAGTCATGAATAAAAGATGAGATCAACATTACTCAAACCTAACATTGATTTAATCTTTTTCTGTCAAATCATGATCTTCAAGCAGAAGATTTAACTTTTAAAGAGGAAGCAAAGCCTATAACAGCACAGCAGAGAGGAACAGACCACCTGCTCTAAGTTTAGGCCTCCCAACAAATTTCAGCCCTGCTGCTAAGAAAATCTACAGAGGAAACCACTAAAAGTATTTGGAGGACTGTGAAAATTGGGAGAGTAGTAGGGAGCTATGATGGGCAAATATAGAAAGGAAGGAAGGGAGGGAGGGAAGGAGGGTGAAAGAGAAAGAAGAAAGAGAGAAAATTCTATGAACTATAACATAGCAGCTTGATGTTGATCTTCACCAGCATTTCGAGTGGATTGGTCAACAGATGGCTTGACAATGAGCAGTGATCACTAAGAAAGACTGCCAAGAACAATATTATTCCAGACTTTCTTTTGGAACAATATTATTTCAGGTTTTCTTTTGTTGAGAGCTAATAACAATTGCTACAATTTACGGAATGCTACCATGCCCTAGACATCTTACACACATTATTATTGTTTCACAGTGTCTTATGGGCAAGTATAATTATTTCTATTTCATAGTTGAGAAAGCTTCCTGACATCATAAAACTAAAGTCATAAGAATGAAAAGCCGCACTTACCTGACTCTCCCAAGCCTCAAGGGTTACTAAAAGTAGTTTGCAGTTTACTACAATCCATAGTTATAGTTCCACCACACTATGCTAACCAGATCATACCAAGAGTACAGGGTTCAGTGATTTAAATAACTGGAGGATGTTGGGAGAGGCCAGCCAGCACTGGGAGAGCACTTCAAATGATTTCAGAGGTGATATTAAATCTATGAAAGATTTGGTTGGTGCTCAAATAGCTGCCTTTATATAATTCAAGGATATTTATATAGGAAAGGATCACACTTTACCTGTGTTTTTTTTACCTTTTTTTTTTTTTTTTTTTTGAGACAGAGTCTCACTCTGTTGTCCGGGCTAGAGTGCTGTGGCATCAGCCTAGCTCACAGCAACCTCAAACTCCTGGGCTCAAGCGATCCTCCTGCCTCAGCCTCCCAAGTAGCTGGGACTACAGGCATGCGCCAGCATCCCCGGCTAATTCTTTCTATATATTTTTAGCTGTCCAATTAATTTCTTTCTATTTTTTTTTTTTTTTGGTAGAGATGGGGTCTCGCTCTTGCTCAGGCTGGTCTCGAACTCCTGAGCTCAGATGATCCACCCACCTCGGCCTCCCAGAGTGCTAGGATTACAGGTGTGAGCCACCATGCCCGGCCTACCTGTGTTTTTTTTAAGAGCAGTTCTGTGATTACAGAGTAGAAACTATAGGGAGACTGAAGACCTTTCCAATAATCAGAGACATTTGAAAATTGAATGAGTACTTTGCGTGGGTGTTAAAAGCCTGTCTCTACTTAGGCTGAGGCCCTAAAAGGAAGTTCTCAGGGAGACTGAGGCAGAAACTCTTTGCATACCCCCACTAGACTTTGTGATCTCATGAAAGTTTGGACATCTGCCTTAATTCAATACTCCTTTCTCTGCAACTTGCCCAATGCCTGGCACATAGTAAGCACTCAATATATGTCGAATTGATGAGTGAGTGATTAATTCCTCCCTTTACTTCTGGAGCAACAGGACTAAAGAACGTTTAGATACTAGCATCTTTAATGGGAAAGTTCCCCAGTAGAATTTTAAGTAGGAGTAAGGAATCTCCATTACCTAAACATACTGAATTTAGTTGCTCTAAGTAAGGCCTCTGCATGCTGTTGATAATAATAACAAAAGGAAGGAGGTATCCTAGTCATAGGGGGGCTGACGCTGAGGGAAGAGGCCCCTTTCACCAGGGAAGCAGTGGTTCTGAGACTGACTCCTTGATGAGGTCTCTGGGGAGGAGAGTGCGTGGTCCACTGAAGCACAAGTACTGAGGCACCTCAGCCCGACCCTCCCTCCTGGGGCCTGCCAGCCAGGCATAGGAAGCCAAGGGAACCCCAGGCTGCTCTCCAGAGAGGCAATCAAGGAGGTGCTGCAGGAGGGCTGGAAACTGCTCCATTCCTCTTTGGCCTATTATTTTCGCCATCATTCCTTAGCACCTACTGAAGACCTGTGGGGCACAAGAGGCTGTGAAATACTTGTAAATTCATGAAACAATTCGGATGAGCACATTACAACCATGTCAGTTGTGACTGTGGACCAGAACTGTCTTTACTCATTTGAATATTGTTTGTGTGATTGGCAAGGCAGGGAGGAAACAACAGTGTGTTAAAATGTGGCCCATAATTGTGAGATTCTGAAGGGAACAGGTAATAATTTATGGACTGAGAGTCCAAGAGATGGGATCTGAAAGGCTTTAAGTATTTTTCCAGCACTGAATGACTGTAGCAAGTCACTTCCTTTCCTCTAGTCTAGACTTCAATTTTCTGATGTGTAAAATGAAGAAATTGACAAAATGATCTACATGTTTCCACCTGGGTCTATACACGTACATGTGCATATACGTGCACACATTTATACCTATATAAATGCGTGTATATATACGAGGGCTGTCCGGAAAGCATTCAGCCATTGTTAATATAATGAGAACGGTTACATGGCTGGATGCTTTCAGGACAGCCCTTGTAACACATACAAGTGTGTGTGTGTGTGTGTGTGTGTGTGTGTGTGTGTGTGTGTGTGCGTGCGTGTTTTAATCCCTTCCAGTATAATGCCACTACCTGTTAAGTTGGAGGTGAGGCTTGGACCCTGGGCTGAGGTAGCCTGTCATGAAGGAGGGCTTGGGGAAATGGACCGGGTGCTTTCTGCCACAGTGCCATCACCTCCGACTCTGCCAAAATAGCAGCCCCACCCTCTCCCCGCCAACTCTCACGCTCCCAGCCTGTCCCGCTCCAGTTTGCCACAGTTCCGCTTTCATTCCTTCTCCACGCCTACCCGCTCCCCGCAGGGTCCGGGGCCGGGGCTGAACTCACACTCTTTACCCGGCTCCTGGGGGCCGCTGCGGCCCGGCTCCCCGCGCGACCCGCTCCCCATCCCCGCCGGCTGCCGAAGCTGCTCCGCGTCGCGGCCCGCCTCGGGCGTCACCGCCGCGGTCACCACCGCCGCCTCCTGCCCCCTCATGCCGCGGGGTCTTCTGCACGGCTCGGAGCAGCTGGCCTGCTGAGCTCCGCTGCTGGCAGCTGGGGACCGCGAGGCGTCTCGGGTTGCCATGGTGACACGGAGCCTCCCCGCCCGCGGGCCGCCCTCTGGGGGCCGCCCCGCGGCTCCAAGCGTCCTGCGCGCCCAAGAAACTAAGCAGCTGCAATTGGACTTCTCGTTAATTTCGCTTAGTTTCTCACACCATCTCCGCTAAAGAGGCTTTACTATTCCCAGACAGAGAAACTGAGATTCAGAGGAGCTAAAGGAATTGCCTGAGGCCACGCAGCTGGGCAGTGGCACTGGTGGAATGTGAACTCAGAACTCAATCTGGCCCCACCGCCCAAACAATCATCCCCACCCCGCAACAGAAGGTAAGTTCACGGCACGGTCGCTGGTTTCACGCGTTATGGCTGTAAAGTCCCGCTCCCTGCCACACAGACACAACGTGATTGAATAAATATTGAAGATTCCCAACTTTTGGATTGTAAATTATTGTTGTTGTTAAGTAATGGTTGTAGTTTCCAAGCACTTCGTATTCACAATTCATTTCAATCCATAGAATAACTCATTTTATAGATGAGGAAATCGGATTCAGAAAAGTTTGAATGAAGAGCAAGTAGGAAAATCCAGAGTTTTATTTGGAGAACAAGGTTGCTTTTGCTCTGCTTTTGTTTTTGCAGTCATTTAAAAAGGTGAATTATGTTGTGGTGTTAATTGTATGAAAGTTAAATGTGTATTATTTTATAGAGTTAAATAATTATACAAAGCTTGTAACCAAATACGGGAGACCCCATCTGCCTCCACTGCACCCCAGAGGCAAACCACTGTTCTTTTGGCTGATAATTTAGTGTTTACAACCATTTCATTTATATTACTACTTTTTACGTTGTTTTTTTCTCAGTTTAGGTGTCATGTTGATTTCCTACTGTGGAAGATGAGATTTATCCCTCTTTCATCCTCCCTACATCATATATACTTACTGCTCCCTCATACTACCATTACAGATAAATTGAAATTTTGGCTAGAGCTGTTAGGTAGATAGTGAGGGATTCTGGGTCTCCTAGGGAGGAAAGTGGGTGCTGTTGCCTCATCTTGGTCCTGCCCGACCCTAATTCTCCATACCTGGGGGAGAAGGGAATACCTATGAATCTGCCAATCATAACTTAGTGTGCCAGCTGCAAAAGGATGCAGAGGACTCTCCAGCCCGCAGGCCAAGCAGCATGGGTACCACAAAGTCCGGAAATTGACCTATAGCAACTACATGTGTAGTTAAGACTCAGGTCATGTGACTCCCAGCTGTCCAATCCAAGTGGTTCCTTGGTGACCTCTGGACCATGAGGGAGGTCCCTATCTAGCCACTATAAAATAAGACACAGATCGTTCCGAGCTCAGGAGTTCGAGACCAGCCTGAGCAAGAGCGAGACCCTGTCTCTACCAAAAAATAGAAAGAAATTAATTGGACAGCTAAAAATATATATAGAAAAAATTAGCCGGGCATGGTGGCGCATGCCTGTAGTCCCAGCTACTCGGGAGGCTGAGATAGTAGGATTGCTTGAACCCAGGAGTTTGAGGTTGCTGTGAGCTAGGCTGACGCCACGGCACTCGCCCCAGGCAAGAGAGTGAGACTCTGTCTCAAAAAAAAAAAAAAAAAAAAAAAAAAGACACAGAGCATAGCCAACCTCTCTCTTTGCCCTTCCTTTAGCCCTCCCTTTGCTGTGACAATGGGTCCAGTCATATGTATTATGCTCTGTAAACCTATGTCTTGCTCTTTCCCTATAATCCTATTTTTCTTTCTTCAATAAACCTCATTTTCATGCTTGCCTAACTTTGGCGTGTCTGGTCATTCTTTAGCCACGAGCACACCAAGAACTGACATTTTAGACTAAAACCTGACGGAGCAATATTTAATATTTACATTACTCTGGCTGTGTAAAGGTAAGTCACAGCTGAGCCATGTAGTAATATTCTATGGTCATTTTCCCTTTCCGTACAACCTTCTAGTTGCCTGAAGCTAGTAACTGTCTTGTTTTTTAATTTGTTTGGTTGTTTATGTCCTTATCATAAATTAATTTCCAAACTCTTCCTCCTGGTGTCAATCTCTTAATATGTGCAATTGAGAATGTGCATAGGAATTGTATCAATTTCATCTTTGGAAAAAGCCCCTCTCACAAGGACTTCTGATCTGCCCCAGTCTGTACTGGGTACTCTCTAGGCCAGTGGTTGCATAGCTATTATCCAGAGATGACCCTTTACCATCCTGCCTCTCTCTGCATTGGATCCTCTATTTTGCAGATCTCATCTTTTTCTCTTTTTTCGTTTACTCACTTGTTTGGTGGAGGGATATTTCAGTAGCTTTTTGAGAAATGGTGTGTGGGAGGTAAAATGTTCAAGTCTTCACAGATCTGAAAATGTCTTTATAAAACAAAATGTCTTCATTTTATCTCTCCTGAAGTGGAGGTTTGTCTAGGTAAAGAGCTAAATTGAAAATGATTTTCCTCAGATCTTTTAAGTCATTGCACCATTGTATTCTGCCATCCAGTGTTGCCATGGAGAATTCTGCTGTCATTCTATTCCTGATCTCTTGTATAGGACCTGTTTTTTTCTTTCTAGGAATGTGGAGGATCTTCTCTTTGTCCTCATTGTTCTGAAATTTCATGATAATACACCTTGATAAGAGTCAATTTTTCATACGTTTTGCTGGGCACTCAGTAAATCATTTCAATCTAGAAACTCATTTGAGAGAATTTTTCTTGAATTATTTTATCGCACTTTAATTTCTCTGTTTTCTCTGGAACTCCTGTTATTTGTATGTTGGATCTCCTGGTTTATCCTCTAATTTTCCAACCTATTTTTCCTTTTTTTTTTATATCTCTGTATTTTCACACTATTTTCTGAGAGATTTCCTCAACATGATTTTCTAAACATTTGGTTTTTCACTTCTATCATGTTTTTAACTTTGCAGAGCTATCTAAATATTCCTTTTTCTAATTTTTCTAGTTTTTCCCATATGTGCAGTTGTTTTTAAATGTCTTTGTAATGTATGATTTCCAAAGGGGAAAAAGGGAACAATGAAGGAGATGGGGAAAGGGTGCCAACCTTTTTTCCTTCCTTTTCTTTTTCTTAGAGACAGAGTCTTGCTCAGACTTGAATGTGGAGTACAGTGGCACAATCACAGCTCACCACAGCCTCAAACTCCTGGGCTCAAGTGGTCTTCCTGCCTCAGCCTCACAAGTAGCTGGGGGACTACAGGTGCTCTGTGATCAGAAATAGCAATCAGCAGTCAGAGAACAGATTCCAGATATATGGAGAATGGGGTCCTTTTTGCCCAACCTGGCTCCTGTAAGCTATATGGAAGCTGCTTTAGGAATAGAGGCACAGCTGTCTGCAATAGGACCAGGGGTAGCAGATGGGTAGCTGTTAGTGTGCTAAGAGCTAAAATTTACTGAAATTAAACTCAGTTTAAATCTAAGTCTTCCCCTGGGAGTTGCGAGCCTTCAGTAGACCCAGAGTTTCAAAATAGTTACATCAGACAGATTTTGTCAGTGCAATTGTTGTCTAGTCAGGGAGAGAGATTCCTGTTGCATCCTGCCCTACCATTTTCCCAGAAATTCTCTCCTCTCAATTATCTTTTAAAGAGAGTTGAGTAATAAAAAATTTTTTTAAGATATTTTCTGGCACTATTTCTTCGTATAGATTCATGTTTCTACCTGGTGTCATTTTTCTTCTGCCTGAAGAACTTCTTTTAACACTTGTTATAGTGATTGCTACTGAAATTTTTTTCAGGTTTTGTATGATGAGAAAGTCTTTATTTTTCCCTTTGCTTTTGAAAGATAGTTTTGCTGGGTATGGAGTTTTAGGTTGATGATTTTTTTCTTTCTGTAATTTAAAATTGCTGCTCTATTGTCTTCTCATTTGCATAGGCTTTGTTAAGAATTCTGTTGTCAGTCTTGCCTTTGTTTCTTTGTATATAACATGTCCTTGCTCTAGCTGCATTTAAAAATTTCTCTTTTTCATTGGTTTTGAGCAATTTGATTACGATGTGTCTCGGTATTGTTTAATTCATTTCTTGTGCTTGGAGTTTGTTGAGTTTCTTGGGTCTATGAGTTTATAGTTTTCAACAAATTAGGAAAATTTTCAGCTATTACATCTTCAAATATTTTTTCCTGTCTCCCTCATCCCCTTTCAGAGACTCCAGTTACCTGTATGTTAGGCTGCTTGAAGTTGCCTCTCAGCTCACTGATGCTCTTTTCATTGTTGACTCTTTTTTTTTTGAAACAGAGTCTCACTGCATTGCCTGGGCTAGAGTGCCGTGGCATCATCCTAGCTCACAGCAACCTCAAACTCCTGGGTTCAAGCAATCCTTCTGCCTCGGCCTCCAGAGGAGCTGGGACTACAGGCATGCGCCACCATGCCCGGCTAATTTTTTCTATATATTTTTAGTTGTCTGATTAATTTCTTTCTATTTTTAGTAGAGACGCGGTCTCGCTCTTGCTCAGACTGGTTTCGAACTCCTGAGCTCAAGCAATCCGCCCACCTGGGCCTCCCAGAGCATTGTTGAGTCTTTATCTTTCTTTGTTTAATTTTGTATGATTTCTATTGTTATATCTTTGAGGTCACTAATGTTTTCTTTTGCAATCTTAATCTGCCATTAATCCAATCTAGTATATTTTTCATTTGTCTACTTAACTTTTTGAACATATAGAATATAGTTACAGTAACTGTTTTAATGGCCTTCTCTGCTAATTCTAACATGTGTCAGTTCTGGATCAGTTTCAATTGATTAATTTTACTCATTACAGTTGGTATTTTTTGGCTTTTCTGCATGCCTGGAAATTTTCGATTGAATGTCTAATGTCTTGAAAACTGTTATTGCCCATATTTTATACATTTCTTATTGGCTATTTCAGGTGAGAGGGCATATCCATCCTGTTACTCCACCTTGAGTAGAAGCGGAAGTCTGCGACACATTAAAGGATTTTGAGGGGAAAGAATGATAATGGTCAGTTAAGTCATTCAGAAAGATTGCAGTTGTAGAAGAGAAGGTTAGGATGAAGATGGGAAATATTACCAATAAGGGACTATTACAATGCTGTTTTTCCCACTGGTCTGTCCTCTTCTTGCGTCCATGGGCCCTAGCTCAGTTCAAAGCACACAGAATGGATCTAGGTGAAATGAATTGAATGAATGAATGAAGATGTACTCTATCCTCTAAGATCTTCATTGGAATCTCGGAAAGGGAAGAGGGAAAAAGTAAAAGAAAATTCTCTATTTCTGAATCATGGATAAGATATTAAAATAATTGGTTAAGAACAAATTCTTTATCTTACAGAGACTCAGTTGCCCCATTTGCCACTTGGAGATCATAATAACTGTTTCATGGAACTGATGTTAAGTATTAAATGACGCTATGTGTAAAACACACAGTATAAGTGAGTGTACTCTTTAAAAGAATGAATTTTATGGTATGTAAATTATATCCCAATAAAGCTGTTAATACATAGCATAGTACCTGGCATTGTAGGGATTCAATACAAGGTAATTAATATTATTATTAATCTGACTTTACAAATGAGGAACCAGATTCAGAGGGGACATGAATCAGATCTGGCTCATAGGTTTTAGCAACCTGTACAACCACAGGCTTTTGTCCAGTCTCTGTGCTTACTCACATTTTCTTAAAGTACAAGTGAAAAGTCAATAAAAAGGTACAACAGGTACAATTTTTTCCTGGCATTTGTTTATTTCAAGATTTTTACCAAGTGCTTAAGAAATTCACTTTGCTGCTCTCATTTCACTCCTGTCCCCAAAGATTGTTGTTTTTCATAGAACCTGCCCTATAGAATTATAAACTCTTAAAATTAGAAGGACTCTTACAGATTCTCATTTGCTTATGAGGAAATTGAAGAGCAGAGTGATGACAGTCCCACTTCTCTATGCTTTTCCTCTTCCACTTGAAACTCCTCCAGATTTCTATTATCTATCTTCTGTATGTTGATTTATTTCATTCCTTATCCCTCTACTGATAGTTTCATTTCTTTTTGAAAGCATACAAAATAGTTCCCTTTGCCATGCTAAATGTCTCAAGTTTATATAATTCTATTTCTTTTCTTTTGTGGCCTATTTTATTGACAAGATAATTCACATCGGGGCTTTGTTGCTCACGTCCAACTTAGCTGTTTAATTTCTTATAGTCTGGTTTCTACTTTCGCTACTTTATCGAATTTGGTCACTTGCAGGTCACCTGATACCTCCGAATCTCCAAATTAAGTTGTGCTTTCCCATGTCTCTTGACCTCTCTAATAACATTTGACAATGTTTTATACCCATTTTTCTGGAAAATCTCTTGGTTTCCAAAATGGTACATTTTCCTGGCTTCCCAGCCACCTCTCTAGAGGTTATGTCCCATTCCTGTCACCATTCATTCCAGAATTTCTAATTCATCCATGTAGGCATTCTTTCAAGTACTCTCCTGGATCTTCGCTCTTTTCTCTCCTTTTGCACTATTTCATTCAACTCCAAAACTCTAATTATCACCTTGAGGCTGTGCCTTTTAAATATCTACAGATTCAGTCTTTACCCTGACTCTAGTCCTTGCCTTCTAACTGCTGGCTGAACATCACAAAGTCATAAAACGTTGGAGCAGTGAGAAGGCTAGAGATCATCCAGTTCAATAGATTTCAAACTGCTCCCCAGTACCCAAGGGATTTCTGGAGGCAGATCAGGCATGCCTCGTTCATTTAATACATGGTTACTGAATGACTACAGTGTGCTGGGATGCAGCAATGAACAAACATACTAAACTCCTCAACCTTAATATAGCTGAGCTCACATTCTGCCCAAGAGCTGAGCTGAAGAGAATTGCTGGTGTGTGTGTGTGTGTGTGTGTGTGTGTGTGTGTGTGTGTGTGTGTATGTGATTTTTACTCAACATATTTGAAATGAATTTATCACCATTTCCATCTAGCTGCGTCACTACCAACATGCCTTGGCTTTTGCTGAACGCTTCCACCTATCAAAAGTCCAAATGCCTGAAATAATTTCCAAAGCATGATTCTAAATGACTTATACTCAGTATATCCTTATCTACCATGGGTTTATATAATTTGAAAGCAAAAATATTTAAATTTCATTTGATTGATTCATGATGCTATTTTAACATTATGTTCTTAACTTTTGTCAAGAGCCAATAGAAAAAAAGTCAAACAAGAAATATTTCTGAATTTTAAGTGAACTATTTTTAAAGATGTTGAATGTAATTTGTGTCAGTTCTCACAGAATAAATTTCTTTAAAACTAGCTTTACCAGTATCAGAAATGGTAAAGCTATACCTAAAGATTGTACAGATATTAGAAAGATATTAAGATATTTTGAATAATTTGATGCTAGTAAATTTGATAATTTAGATGAAATGAAGAAATTACTTAAGAAACATCACTTTCCAAAATAGACACAAGAAGAAATTTAACCTAATAGAAGTAGTTATAAAGCTATGACTATTAAAGATATTAAGTTCAAAATTAAAACCGATCTCATAAAGAACATGTAAAGCTTCATTGGTGAATTCTCCCAAACATGTAAGCATGAAATAACACCAATCCTATGCAACCTCTTCCAGGAATTAGAAAAAAATGTTAACACTTCCCAGCTCATTTTTATACAAAAATCTAAAAGAACATTATTAAAAAGGAAAATTATAGGTCAATCTCTCTCATGAAGATTAATGCAAATATTAAACAAAATGTTAGCAAATGTAACCCATCATGTTAAAAAATAACACATCATGATCAAGTTGTGATTGTTGTAGGAATGCAAGGTTGTTTAATATTTGAAAATCAAGCTATATTATTTACTGAATTCAAAAAATAAAAAGGAAGACATTAAACTGTTATTAGCTGTCAACATGGTTGTACACATAAAAAATTCAAATGAATGTACAGATAGGCTACTGGAATTAATAAATTTATCAAGGTCACTGGATGCATAGTCAACAGAAAAAATAAATTTTTCTTTTATATACAGCAACAAAAAATAGAAAATGGAATATAAAAAAAACTCACTCAGAATAGCATCAAAAGCTGCCAAATACATAAGAATAAATTTTTAAAAAGAGAAAGAAAAAGAATGCCACTAGAATACTCTAAAACATTATCAAAAAATTAATGAATACCTAAATAAATGCAGAAATATGTTATAGCATATTCAAGAATTGTAATGCTGAATATTATAATGATGTTTATTCTCCTCACATGTATCTATAAATTTAATATAATCGCAATCTGAATCTCAACAGGGTTGTTTTAAAATAGAAATTGACAAGAAGATTCTAAAATTGAAAGATAAATACAATGGACCAAGAATGGCAAAAACAACTTTGAAGAATAAGAACAAAGTTGAAATATTTATATACAATCAGGACTTACTATAATGCTACAGTATTAAAACTGTGATGTTGGGGCAAAGACAGATCAGTGGAACGAAACAGACTCAACCATATATGATCACCAAATATACGACAAAGGTGTCACTGCAATGTAGTGTGTGCGTGTTAGTGAGGGGGCAGTCTTTTTAGTAAATGGCTTTGGGTAAATTCTTTCTTTCTTTTTTTTTTTTGAGATAGAGTCTCACTCTTTTTGCCCGGGCTAGAATGCCATGGCATCAGCCTAGCTCACAGCAACCTCAAACTCCTGGGCTCAAGTGATCCTCCTGCCTCAGCCTCCCAAGTAGCTGGGACTACAGGCATGCGCCACTATGCCCGGCTAATTTTTTCTATATATTTTTAGTTGTCTAGCTAATTTCTTTCTATTTTTTTTTTAGTAGACATGGGGTCTCGCTCTTGCTCAGGCTGGTCTCGAACTCCTGAGCTCAGACAATCCGCCCACCTTGGCCTCCCAGAGTGCTAGGATTATAGGCGTGAGCCACCGCGCCCAGCCGGCTTTGGGTAAATTGAATATTCATATGGGAAAAATGAACCTTGACTCCTAGCACACAGCAAACACAAGTATCAACTCAAAATGGATTATAGCACTAAAGGTAAAACACTAAGGCTTCTAGATAATAAACATGAAAAAAAATCTTCATGATCTTGGAATAGGCAAGTATTTCTTAAGCAGGAAACTGAAAGCACTAACTTTAAAGAAAAACAGTAGATAAATTTAGAGGTCATTAAAATTAAGATATTCTCTTCGTTTAAATCACCATTAAGAGTGTGAAAAGGCAAGCCACAGACTGGAAGAACATTTTTGCAATATGTATACCAAAAAAATGACTAGTATCCAGAATAGATAAAAGAACTCCTACAAATCACTAAGAAAAGTGTACACAGCCCAATGAGAAAATGGAGAAAGATGAACAAGCACCTCACAAAAGAGGAGATCCAAATAGCCAATCAGTACATAAAAATTGCTCCCGTCATTAGTTATCAGGATAATGCAAATTAAAACTATAATGAAATATTATTACATATTCACTAGAATGGCTGTTAAACAAACGAACAAAAGGAACAAAAAGCAACAAACCTGGCAAGTAACAAATGTTGGGAGGATATGGAGCAATTGGAACTCTCATTCTTCGCTGCTAAGAGTGTAAATTGGTACAGTCACTGTGGAGAACTGGTTTGGCAGTTTTTACAAAAGCTGATTATAACTGTAGCCTATGGCACCGCAGTCCTAATGCCAGGTATTTACTGAAATGTATAATATGTACAACAAAACCATGTGGTAGGTTGATAAACATGTTTTTTGGTACATTATGATTTTGATGTATTTCATCTTATAATTAACTTTTAAAGTAAAAGTAATTGCCAAAATAAATTATACTGTACGATTTTTACATTTAAATAACAAATTAAAAGAATTTTAGTAATAACATTAAGACATTGTCTTCTATTTCTCCAGTTTATACTTGGAACTGCTCTGACAGAGTTTGTTAGTTTCTCTTATCCTTTTTTTATCTAGAAGCAAAGTATGTGTGTTAACTTAATTGCCATTTTATCGGCAATGCAATAAAATAATTGCATTTGTAATAGTACAACCTATTAAAAATAAGAATGTAACTATCATCTCACATTCATAGAAATTGAATTTCTCTAAAAATAAGCTCATCTCACCTAAAGAGTAAATTTCCTAGAGGCCAAAACTGGGAGTAGGGAGTGAATTTTTCTTAAAAACAACACCTAGTATTCCAGAGTTCTCCTTTTCTAAGTGTATATTTTAGCCCAATTTTTTTAGATGTGTTTAAGTGATTTCATCAAGAAAATACTAAAAATCAAAAGTAGAATCGTAGATTATCTAATTTTTGGATGTACACTAAGAAATATTTGGCATACCTAACAAAATCTAAGGGAAACTTGCTTTACATAAAATTTACTTGCATGCTAATAAAAACAACTATGTGGCTGGCCAGGTTTGTGAAATGTCCTGCCTTAGATTTTTGAAGACATACAGCAGGGGACATTTGACAACGTCTGGAGATATTTTTGGTTGTCTTAACTGGGGGTGGGAGAGTGGGAGGTGCCACTGGTAGTAAGTGGAGGCTAGGAATGCTGCTAACATCCTGCAACGCACAGGATGCCCCCCACAGCAATTATTTGGCTCCAAATGTCAATAGTGTGGAGGTAGAGAAACCCTGACATACAGTTACTTTTCCAGACGGACTCCCAAACCACCTATTGTCCAAAGGTACAGATTAAAATCAAAAGAAAGGATGAAAGGAGCCTAATATCTTTTTCTTGTAGTTGATTCTCCTTACGAGGTTTGCATATCTTCTAATAGGAAATATACAAAAGCACATGAAAGCTATTATCGTCTGAATTCTAGTGCTTTTTTTCTGGTTCATACACTGAAGCATCTCATTGTTGTATCAGGTCTTCACATGATTCTCACAGCAGAGCTATGTCTTACTCCTAGAGTTGGTCCCTGCAATCAGTACACAAATTCTTCATGAGTTATTAAATTGGAGTTTGGAAAAACCTAATAGACATCTGATTTTTTTTTTTTTTAATGATGGCAGGCTCACTTTCTGGCCTCTCTCTCTCTTTTGATTGCTGAAAATTGCCTCTGTTTAAGGCAGCCGTATCTGAAAACAGAACTCTAATGACTACTCAGGAGACAGTGCCCTTTCTGAACTCACATTATTTCTCTAACGATGTTTTCCTAATTGTCAAGTACTATACATCTAGTAGAGATGAAATGCTGAACATATTGTAATAGAAAGTGAAGGACGAAAACAAATCGTGGAGCAGCTTGTGTTTAGATTTTATAAGCTATTTCTTTCATTAAGCTGATTTTCTGGCCTACAAATTCTGCTACCGTGAGATCCACTGGAGGATGTGGCCATGTCATTAAATTCATAGTGAGGACTATTAGATGTACCTGAGTTTTGAATTAAAGCAATGAACCAAAAATGAATGTTTTTGTGTTTTTATTCCTTTTGCTCAGCGTTAACAAAAACCTGGTATTGAGAGGCTGCACAGAGCATGAGCAATAAGCCATTCTTGATTTCAAGGCCCTGGATCCACTCTGGAAATACATTTTCTCTCTGAACCTCATTTCCTTCTAGTCCTTGTAATTATTAATATTTGCTTCAATTCTTTTGCTTTATTTATTTATTCCTTGAGTTTTTCTTCGGTTGGAGCAAGACCCTTGATTCATGGCAGGAACCTTTGGAAATGAGGTAGGCATTTTTTCTAGGAGTGGAGTTGCTCAGATTCTTGAAAGCAGCTCTATATTGCATATTTTACTGGAAGGTCATGAGACATTGTAGGAATAAAAAGGAAAAGCTACATATGGGATCTTTAAGGATCCAAATACCTAAAACAGGAAGGGCATTTCTGCTTGAAATGCTGGGGAACGGAACCACTCAATACCATTTTTTGAGTACCTTCATGTAATAGGTTCTTTACCTATATTATGTCATTTATTCCTTACAACACTACAAGATAGATATTATGCCCATTTTACATATGAGAAAACTGAAGCTATTTGCCCAAAGTCACACTTAACGGCACTCAAGATTGGAACCCAGATTGTCTGACTTAAAGTTTAATGATCCTCATAACCATCCTTCTGTGTATCCAGGGAATGATCAGGCATTTAGGCCTACACTGTTTGATGGAGTAGCCACTAGTCAAAGTGGCTATTGAGAACTTGAAATGTAGTTAGTCTGAACTGAGATGTGCTATAAAATACACACTATATTTTTGAAGCCTTACTACAAAAATAGAAGGTATAATATCTCAATAATTTTTTAATATATATTTCATGTTGAAATCTCTTTTGGATGTTTAGACTAATATATATTAATTTCATCCATTTTTGTTTTAATATGGCTATTAGAAAAAACTTAAAATTACATATGTAGCTCGCATTATGATTCTATGTGATAGCTCTGGTGTAGATTGTTTCCATCGAGGTCCCCAGAAGTGAAATTTTGGGGTTTCAAAGGGAAATTTCCAGGAATTTTAAACATCATTCAGCTATGCTCAATCTTTATTAGTTTACGGTCTTCTGAATTTAATAAACATAGATACTAAATTCCCTTTAGAGAAAGCACTTCATATTGAACAAGTTGAACGGTCATCTATTAATAGTAATCCTATAGAAGGACTGGAGCATCCTATGATAAACCAGCTATGGAAAAGGCATAATCAAAGATTTGATGATCTTATTTTGTAAGCTGCATAGATTCCTAGAGCCATTGCAGGTAGGGTGAAGATGGTATATGTGTTGATCAGGAATTAAGAGTTGATCCAGGGATTTCACTTTGGTATGGGATGTGTCTCAGAGTAGTCCCTGGACTCCTTTTGATCATGATTTTCTAGAATAGTGATGGATACCACAATAGAGGTCAAAGAATATAAATAAATGAATGTCTTCATACTGTAGAATAAAGACTCTAAATCCCATCACTGTGGAAAGTTGTGGGCCAGAAGGCTCCCTGGAAAAGCATATTTAAGATTTATAAAAGCAAAGCCAACTAGTTTCACTGTGGGCCTAAGAATTATGTGTCCCTTGAACAATGACAAAAGCCACCTTTTCCTCAAGCATTTACGTTAATCAAAATTAAGCCCTTAGTTTTTATTTTTATTTTTTTAGTGACAGCATCTTACTCTGTTGCCCAGGTTGGTGTGTAGTGGTGTAGTCACAGCTCACTGTAACCTGAAACTCTTGGGCTCAAGTGATCCTCCTGCCTCAGCCTCCCTAGTAGCTGGGACTACAGGTGCACGCCACCACGACTGGCTATTTTTTTTTTGTAGAGACAGGGTCTCACTATGTTGTCCAGGCTGGTGTCAAACTTCTGGCCTCAAGCAATCCTCCTGCCTCAGCCTCCCAAAGTATAGGTGTGAGCCACTGTGCCTGGCCCAGGTTTTATTTTTTAAAAAGTCTTTATATAAATTTCCAAGATTACATTGTTTGCAAACTTGGCTACTTAGCCTGCTTAAACTGGAAAGTACAGGTAAGTGATATTGTCAAAAGCATGATTAATGAATGCCTTGTGCGGATAGAGCAGTCTAATAAATACTAAGGCAAGTATAAAGGAAGCAACCAATACAAATTCTGCCCTCAGGGATGAGATTTCTCTTCTGTCTTGAGTTTGCTGTCTAGCACTGGTGAGTTAAGGCCTGAAAACAAGGGAGTAGTTATATCTCAGGTACTTATCACAAATAAAAAAGCTTTTTGAGGCCCACACTTAAATGGAAAGTTTACCTAGAATCATGGATGCAACCCAATCTCAAGTGAGAAAGAAGCCATGGACTCTGTGACTTTCAGACCAGGCAGCCTTGCTTAGCTGGCTACTTGGACAGATGGGGTCCTATTCTACCACTGTCAGTCATTTGTACCTATCCTTTAGTATCACTAACTTAGGCCAGATTACACAGAAAGCAACCTCTCACTTTCTACCACAACCCCTGTTAGAGTTACTAATATTGTGAAACCAAGGTATCTCTTAGCCAGACACTACAAAATAACTGAAGCACTCCTAACTCTTGGGATCCTGTTTGTTGCAATGATTCAGTTCATATCTTATCTTTAACTTTTTTGAGATGATCTAATTTGTTCTAACTATATATATTTGATTAAATAACGTTATTACTTAGTCTAGGGTGATTGAGTCACATGGGCTAGCTTAAAAGAGATAAGCCTTGGTGGACATTTAAAATACATAACTGAAGAAAAGGGCAATTGGTTTAGTACGCTTCCCCTAGGGTGTTAGCTCTGGTGTTGAGAAGTTGAGAGAAAACTCTTCGGGATTAGTCACAGGGCGCTAGGTGGTCAATGAGAAATTGCTGCTGCAGAGATTGAGAGAGTAGATATTAAATAAATATATGCATACTGGATGAATAGTTATGTTCTGGATCCAAGAAAGAGATAAATAGGTTAAAAAAAAAAGATGATTCATGCTTTTTTTGTTGTTCAAAACTTACACTTTATTTTTCTTGAATATTCATATTTATACTTTTTGTCACTATCCACAGTTTTCTTTTTAAGCCTTAGCCACTTTGTGATTTTAGCCCCAATGTAATAATCATCCCCTCACTCTTAGAATTCCTTTTCCCTTATCGCTTTGCCTTTGTATGGTTTGTATAAAATGAAGATCTTGGAAAATCACTATTTCCTGTGAACTCACGAGTCTATGTGAACAATACTCAAATCAGCAGGATTAGGCAGGTAAAGCCAGCTGGATAGCAGATATATTATGATCTCTTGGACCAAGGTATAGTTGTGTGCATGTCTAAAAGGTCATACTGATTCACCATTAGAATAGGCTGAACAGGGTGAGGTAGGACTGTCCACGGGATCGTGTCAATTGTGGTAGGGGAGGCAGTATACAACATTCATGGATTAAACACTTAGCTAACTGCTTCCTGAAAATGGTCTACGTTCTAAAGGATCTAAAGATCTAGGCTTTTTGGTGTTTTTTTTTTTAACTTTTTAAGATTCAAGTCGCTAATATGTTAGTTCTTCTGGTTCAAAATGAAAACTGGCTATGGTAATATAGAGAATACAGCTGAACTGCACCAGAATATTTAAGACCTTAAAGTTCAATTCTGAGTTATCTCACCTTATAAAAATATATGTCAATATACTAAATACTCAACAAACATCTAGGATGTGGGATATTTAAAAATACATTTCTCTTGGATCAGCACCAAAAATATCATTGGGTTCTGTACAACCCGTGTCATGTTTCTAAGTATAGGTAGGTTAAAATTATTTCTGATAAAAATCACAAACTTCACAGAAATCATTAAAGATATATCCCAACAACTTTCGAATACATTTTGACATCAAGATCAGGCAATTCACTTGGAAGAGCATTATAATTAGTGCCACTGAGTTTCCAAAGACATTTGATGTCAACTTTGTATTAGGAGAATATGTTACATCTCACACAAGAGGCACTGATACTTAGAAACTTAAGAAAATTACTAGAACCATTAAGACTGAGGTGAAGAATTTGTACAGCCTTCCACAATTTCAAAGAGGTAGTGATAGATACTTGTCCTCCTGGCGATATCAAATGCAGTTTCTTCCAAGTTGTTTTTCAGACCTGGTTTGATGTAACGGTTCATCAGGAGGAGTTCTAGGGTATCTTTGCTGTCTCTGTTCCCAGCAGCAAGATGCAAGGGGGTCAAGAGGCCTTTTGTTTGGGCATTGATGTCTGCGTCATGCTGAAGTAAGAAAGAAGCCACTCTGGTGTTATTCCACTTACAAGCACTGTGCAGGGGGGTCCAGCCATCCACAGTCACTGCGTGAACATCTGCTCCATGTGCAATCAGCTCACGGACAATATCCAAGTGTCCGCTGTAGGCTGCTCGATGAAGAGGGGTATACTCATCTTCATCCCTAGTGTTCACGTCAGTGGCCTTTTCAGAAAGTAGTTTCCGCACTGTAGTAAGCTGAGAAAAAAAAAAGAAATCTTTTAAAAACTCAAACCAAAACAATGAAGAAAATTTAACTGTCTTGTCGTGTTAGATTTAACTAAGTTAAATAAAAACTTGTTAACAAATAATTTTAAAATGAAAATAATTTAAGATTTCTTTTTTGGAAAGAGAGGACAACAGATGCATGAATGAACAAGTTAGTGTTAACCATACTCCGTGGCTTCTAAGAATGAGATTTTCTGAATATTAAACCATACATTTACTCTTGGTCCAATTAAGGTTTATTGCACAAAAGCTATAATCCTAGATGAATATAGGTTGTAACTGTATTTGGTATTTTATATTTCTTCTGTAAAAAAAAATAACTGATTTTTCTTGTAGAAGGATTATCACACCAATATATAAGTGTATAAAACCTTTAAAAATAAAACTTTTAGCAGAAGAATAAAGTAGTGACGAGGAAACCTAGGGATTCAAGAGCTCAATTCTTCTAAATACAACCTTAGAAACATGCCTTCAAGGTCATGATTTTCAGTTTGTTCAATGGAACTCTGGTGGGCTGCAGCATGCCCTTGGGTAAAAAGTGATCTAAAATGCAAGACCCTTTTAGTTATTAGTTTACTAACACAGACATGGGGAAACTGAGTAAAACGAGGTGGAAGTGGCCGAGCATAAAGATCAGGCTTTTGATGTTAATTCTACTTGGATGATGCTAAGCAAATTAATATTCCTGAATCTCAATTTCTTACTCTGTAAAAGAGAAGAAAATTACTTTTCTTGTGGGGATATGTGAGGATTAAATGTAGTAAGGCACCTAGTATAGTTGGCATTCAATGAGTGTTAATTCCCATCTTCTCTTTCCTAAATACGTATCTATAGGATGATCCCAAGGACTTAATATAAATGATTGCTTGCAATCTTTGTAGAGTTAATTACTCTTAAACCTCCAAACAGTACCTAATATGACATTGTATAGCTTCATATGTACTTTCATGTAATATTTCCTCATTTGATCCCCACAATCCTGTATAAAAAAGATAGGTATTATCATGGCCATTTTTATACATGAGAAAATAGAGGTTCAACAGTGGTAGGGTTTGCCCAAAGTTACAAACCAGAGATTCAGGGACAGGTCTGCTGGCTCCAACCCAATGCTTTTCCTACTGTTATGGTTCCCTCTGGTTTTTGTTTCTTTTTTTTTTACCCGATTTTTTTCAGCAGCCCAAAGAAGCAATTTGCTTGGATCTTTTTCCATTTTTTTTTCTTGCAATTGATACCATTCTTCATTTTTTTCATCTTGTTCTTCATCTTCATCAGAATTGCCTACCCAGAGACTTTGAGTACCAGTGGGAATAAGGTGTCCATGTGTCTCCAACAGTTCAAGTTGGTTAAAGTGTTCAGAAAAGTCCAAGGAATTCTCTGGGTCTCGTTTTCCATCATCATTGACTTTTTCTTTTTCCATTCTTACTATTTTTCTAAATAAAAAGCATTTCAAATCCCAGGGTATGAATAATCTTTCTAGAGATGAATTATGTCTATTTTATTCATCAAGATCTGAAATCATAAACACAAAAAATTATTAGCAAAACAGTAATGGAGGCTTTATCAACAGCATAGATAATGGTCTTGCAAACATACACAAATAAGCCCCATCTAAACTCTCTGGGTTTTCGCATGATACTCATTACATATACTAAATATTGGAGCTGACAGATTTCAGTAATCTATTACCTTTAATGGTCTAACTCTTCTTTTTGTTTTCTTCTAAGTCAACCATATTATCATAACTGTTTTATTATAAGTATTGTTTCAAATCTATTGGTTTAGGTATTATGCTAAAAATGATGAATGCTTTAAGTTTTTCAAGTTTAACTAATAAAGGCAAGTATATTTAAGATTTTTATAAACTAGACACATAGATAACATAGAGGATAAAACAAAAACTTCTAGTTCCTAAAAAAACACTTCAAAGAATCAGGGCTTCTTAAAGATAGAAGAGCCCCCTAAAGGACATCCGTCCTCTTAGAGTTACCACTTTTTCCTTTACTCTCAAACTAGTTCCTGAACCTTGCAACACAAAAGTGATCATGCATCAATTCATGAAATACTTAATGGATGACAATGAATAATGTAAATTTCACACGTAATTATATCAAATATAGTAACATTATAGCCCAGATCTTACTCCCCTTCCCCAACATGACTTTCCTTTTTGTAAAAACTCCTCTCTCTATATAAATTCTGAATTTATAAATCCAGACACAATAAATTATATATAAAATTTTCTTGGTATATATAATTTAAAAAGTCAAACCCAGGTGTATCTACCTGATTCAGAGTTTAAAAAAAAAAATCGATCAAGGTTCTTATGTGATGATATTCCTGATATTCCATCAGGAAATGATAGGGTATGTTTCCTAACTTAAAGGTCACATTCCATTTTGAAAGAGATCCTATGTCAACTCCTCAAAAACAACTCAGTGACAGGCAGGGCTACAAACCCCCTTTTACAGGTGAAGGTGCTGAGGTTCGCATCGATTAAAACAACTTGCCCTAGATCAAAGGCTCTTCAATGGAACTGAAAGGCCAGATACTCTAACTCAAAAGTTCCACATTATTTTTCACTGCCCTACATTTTACCGTTCTCAGCACAAAGTAATAGAGATGTGCTCGAGGACACAGGGGCGACCATAAGGGGAAGCAGAGAAGAAAGGCCCGTAAACCAGAGGGTCTAAAGAGTGACAGTAAGGGAGAGGACTGCCAGTTCCGGCCCTTTGGCACCCGCTGGTCACTCACAGGCCCGGGAGTTCCGCCTGCGGCCTTCCAATATCCAAGAGCGGAGAAGCAGCTTTTGGCCTACCCGACGGACCCAAGACACGGCCTGACCTGCAGGGCTCGGCTGGGTCGACAGGTCCCCCGCCCGTACGAGCCCAAGAGTTCTCAGATGGCGCGAGTTTACCAGGAAGCGAGGTCCGGGACTTAGCTAGAGCTACCCACCATATAGCAGGAAAAATCTCCGCCGCAGATCTCACTTCCGGGTTCGTCCCCTCGGTTGTTTAGGATTGGCTCCTGTGCGGGGGCGGGGCCTCGCCGCCACTTTCCCTGCCCCTCATGGCATTCGACAGCCAATGAAAACCAAAGGGGGCTTGAAGCATGTACGTCCTCCAGAAAGTATCGCGAGAGAAACAGATCCCGCCTAATTCAGCTTTATGGCCTGCGGGTTCTCAGAGGCAAGCTCGGGCAGATCCGTTTGGTTTTCTTCTCAGGAATTCCGCCGTTTCTTGCCCGAAAGAAGACGGTCTTGGGTCCCGATGGTGGGGCTTTGAAGAGTCCAGGTGTGGGGTAATTTAGGAATCATATGCGTCTCCTGTTGTTGCAGGTTCCCGGGCGGAAGGCCAGAGTGAATTGGACTCTTTGGGAAGAATGGGCCGAGTCGGCTAGGGACGCGTTCTAGAGGGCTCCTCGTTCTGACTTCTGAGTCCCGTGTTGAGGGAGAGGGCAGGGTTCTTATCCCGGCAGAATCTGGAACTCAGGACGTGGGAGGGGTTATTTCGCGGTGGCAGCCCTTCCTCTCCAAGTCTGTTGGCCATTTTCAGTTGTCCTGCTGGAGCCTAAAGTTGTTTTTCCGCAGACCACGTGTTTGTTTATTTACACTCGCTTTAAACACGAGCTTTTTGTTTATTTATACTACCGTCTTTTCAAAAACAAGCCCAGTCTTTTGAAAAAATCTTGTGTCTGAGCAGGAAATACAGGATTGTCTCCGTGCTCCGGAGTAAACCATGCATGCAACTTAAACGTTTCTGCACATACGGAGTTGTTCGTGTGCTAAACCAGAACTACATGTGACCCTTTTTGGCCATTTATTTAACATATATTAATTTTCCATAAGAGTGTGGAAGGGAAAATAGGAGATAAGTTTAATCATAATGGTGAAACTAGAATGGCACATGAGATACGTTATTTTCTATTCTTAGCACATTAAAACAATAGAAGTATCCTGAGTGCTTAGATGAAAATGAGACTTCCAAAATTGCTAACTACTTATGTAAGACATATGTACTGTGTGCGGTTTCTATTATGTTGGTTAAATACATGCAGCCTTTTTAAAAATTTGTGTTTTATGCTGTAGTTTTGTTTTCAGAATTTGCTAGAATTTGGAATCGAGTGTACTTTCTGACATATTTGAACATAGGACCCAGGGGTTCTTGGAGAGGAACCCGGTCCCAGAGGATCTGGACTGCCCGTAAAAATGAGTCCTGCAGATGCACTGTAAGCATGTGACTTCTAGAATCCTTTGTTACTTTGAATTTCTAAAGCCCAACAAGTATGATCACCATAAAAGAAAACTTTTAAAATAAATTAGCAGTTTGATAAATTAGCAGTAAATAAAGAACCTGCCTATGAACAGGAATGTTAGTCATCAAAAAGGATATTTGGAATGTTTAAAAATCCATACTATGTGTTTATTAAGTAAAAGATAATACACAGCTATAGATTGGAGTTTTGCAGTAATTTGGTATAGTGCTATAGTATGTAAGTTTTGTTCTTAGGCTTTATCTTAAATTATCGAAGCTATAAACTTGAATTTTCATGATGAAATCTTAGTGTAGTTCTCTTTAAGCAGATTTTTAGAATACATTGCTCTAGTATTGAATAAACTGTAAATGAATTTGAGTAAAATCGAAATAAAAGGATTGTAAAAGTTATGTGGAAAAAACTTCTCTGAGCCTTACCTCAGTTTCTCCATTTGTATACTTGGAATAATAATGCCTTTCTCAAATTAATTTTGAGGTTTAAGTGAGAGAATTCATGTGAAAACACATAAATTGCTGTGGAAGCATGTAGTCATGTGAGCTCAAAAATATTCTGACCTACCTGCTTGTATATAGCAATCAGAACTGTGTGCATACCATTTTTGAAGTTTTTGAAGAGAGATCTTTTCTGGAAATATCTTTTGTGTATAAAAATTTGAATTTTGCAGATATATACAATATATTTTTTAAAGTTTATTATGGTTTACAGAAAATAGCCTGAGTTTTCGTTGTGAGTTTTAGTCCCGTTTCTGCCACTAGTTGTGTGATAAATCAGCTAATTTCTCTGTGTTTAGACTTCTCATTTTTCAGGGATAATAATGCCTGCCTCTTTACTTGTGGGAGTTGAGATGAGCTCAGATAATACAAGTATTTTAAAGAATTAAAAGTTACATTAAGTTTAAAAGTATATTAATAACTATTACATTGCTGCTTCACATGGAAATACCTTTGAATACTAGTGAATTTAATTTAGATTGAAACAATTCTGTTTTGTTACTTGGCAAATTTATTAACGAAAAACTAACTTTCTATAGACAGTAATGTCAAGGAAGTGCCTTCAGGGACCTGAATGTAAATTACTAGCAATATTGATATAAAATCTACTTATAAACTTAGAAGAAGCCTTTTTAAATTAACTCTGATTTTCCTGGAAAAGTGCAAAATTAGATAAATAGCAAGTTTAGATATAGGGGTCAAAGCCTCTTGGGTTTTTGCTGTGAAACGAAAGGGGAAAAAAAGCAAACTTTCAGGCCCAGTGTATAAAACAGGTTATTACAAGGTTATAAATTTTTAAAGCAGTTAGAGAACTTTTATAAAATTCACGTACATTTGTTCTATATTGAATTAGTGGTTAGGAAAATTATGTGATGTTAATTATCTGTTGAATACTTCAGATTTTCAGACAAAGTCTAAGACTAGCAAAATGACTTTACTCTGTAACTGCTATTACTTATTTTGTAAGTTTAGGTCTCAATTTGTTTGAATATCCTTTCAGTGAATTATACTGAAATGTTTCTTCTTTAATACAGTGATGATGAAAATACATTTAAAATCTTAGTTGCAACGGATATTCACCTTGGATTTATGGAGAAAGATGCAGTCAGAGGAAATGATACATTTGTAACACTTGATGAAATTTTAAGACTTGCCCAGGAAAACGAAGTGAGTTTGATTTACATTCGTGCAATTTCTACTATATTCCCTTAGTCAACAGGTTCTTTTCCTTTCTAAAGTCAGAGATTTGTGTTATAAGCTCAGGTGCACACATTGCCTATTTGAATATCAGTGTACTAAAAGCCTAAAGCAGACTTTGTATGCTTTGTGTCCTTAATTCAAGTGGGAGCTACTTTTGTAAATAGTAAAACTTACAAATGTCTGTTAAAATTTATAAATGTCTATGGGGTGTTTACTGAGTGCAGGATCCTGTGGCAGTTTCTAGTTGAAATGTAAAGATGACTGTCATAAGTTTCTGCTTTCAGAGAACATACATGCAAACCAGTACGTTTGTGGATAAGACAAATATCCACAATCCTCAGATGCAAGGTGTGTGGCAAGAGCCATAAGAAAATTATAAACAGCATTTCCTGAGAGTTTAGAGGTGGAAGAGATCACAGTTAAATGAGGATAGCAGGTGAACTTAAAGAAGGAGGTGGCATTTAACATGGGCTTTGGAGGAGGGGTAGACTTACGACAAGTGAGGAGCGTGGAGAGTGCACATCCATTTGAAGCAGGAGTGAGGGCACAGAAGTGAGACAATATGAGGAATGTTGGAGGACCAGCAGGTCCGTTTGGCTCACCATCAGGCCACGTGTTAGCAAGCATGCCGAAAGACTAGAAATGAGGGTTCGAGATGCATTAAGGAGGGCTTCAAATGCCAGATTGAGGAGTTTGTACCCAATTTGATAAAAAGCCTTTTGGCAGCAGGGTATTATGGCATGAATTAGAGGTCAGTTTGAAGTTTTTTAAAAGTGCTGGCATTAGGGGTGGAAAAGGAAGTGAATGCAGGAGATATTACAAAGATAGGATTTGTGTACTTTGGTTGTAGGAGGTGGGGATGAGGGAAAAGGGGGTGACATTGACTCTGAAGTGTGTTGAGTCTAAATGAGTGGCGGTATCAATAATAGAAACAAGTAAATAAGGAAGAAGTACTTTATGTGGGAAGGTGATGAATTCTGATTTAGACAAATTTAGAGTTGGAGATTCCAATAGGACATTCAGGGCAGTTCTAGCAGGCAGTTGAAATGTCAGTCTAGAGCCCAGGAGAGAGTTGGAGAATAAACCTAAATGCTGGTGACTTGCAAATTAACATCTCCAACCTTGACTTTTCTTCAGTTTATCTGCAAGGCCTTTAGTTCTTCTTCTTAAATATATATGGAACCTCTCCACTACTCTATCTTGCCAATAACCTTAGTCCAAACCTTTTATCATAGTTTGCTTGGACTGCAAACTTGGTCTTTCTACTTCCATTCTTTTCTCCTACATCTATTTAGTGCAGCAGCCAAAGCGAACTTTTAAAATAATAAATCAGGTCATAGCACTCTGCTGCTTAAAATTTTCCAAATGGCCTTCCATTGTCTAGAATAAAATGCACACTACAAGGTTCATCTTGATGTGGGGCCCTACCAGGAGACTTTGTTTCCTTCAGCTCTCTGCCTGGTTCACAGTCTGCGTCCACACTGGCTTATTCTACTTTGGGGCCTTTGCATGTTTTGTTCTCTCTGCTTGGAGCACCTTGATCTTAGCAGGGTTGACTTCTCAGTTCTCAGTTCAAGTTTTACCTTTTTGGAGAGGTCTTCCTTGATACTTCCAGGTACTCTTTTGTCATGTTACTCTGCTTTATTTTTTTCTCATGGCAACATCTGAAATAATTCATTGAATTGTTTATTTGTGTATTATATGTCTTCTTCACTAGAAGTGAAAAATTACCACCGGAGTGAAAAATCATGCTATATCCTAGGACCTAGAAAGGATCTAGAGAGCAGTAGGTACTCTTTTAAATTTTTTAATTAAATGGAGGGAATGGCTAGTATTGTCTCCTTTTAAGATGGATTCTTATTCCCTGAGGGCAGAGAAACTTATGGCCAAAGGAAGTCTGTTTCCTGCCAGAGAATCCTGCATGTCCTCCTTATTTTTTTAACTCTTAGGCCGTAAAACATTTTTTTTCCCTAAGTGTAAGCTTTCCACTACTTTGTCCTTTCCTTCCCTTCTGTTTCCTCTGTTTCCCTTCCCTGCATCCCTTAATCTTAACTGCTCCACCCCTAATAGCCCCATGCTAGGACTTACCCGTACTATTTTCACTCTTTCCCTTAATTTGTATTTTGTGTTTCTTACTTTTGAAGTCTAAGTTCTTCCTGACTTTTAAATCCTCTGTTATGTGGGCCCAGTGCCCTCTAACCAGCCTTATTTCTGTTGCCTAGTTCCTTGGACTATTCGAAAACTTTTAATCTGAAATAATGTCAGTCTTACAGAAAAGTTGCAAGAGTAGTACAAAGAATTCCTTACCCTTCACTCAGATTTTCTAACATTTTATCACATTGGCTTTATCTTCTGTTTCTTTATACACACACAATTGTTTTTTCCTGAACCATTTGGAAGTAACTGGCATGTATAACCACAGTATGCATATAAAAACTAGGAAATTCATATTGATTTAATACTGTTATATAAAGATGTTGCCAGTTGTCCCTGTATTGTCTGGTATAGCAATTTGTGGACAGGTTGGTATTGTCCAGGTTCTAATCCAGGATTACTTGTTGCATTTAATTGTAATGTCTCTTTCCTCTACTTTAATCTGGTACATTTCCCGAATCTGCCTTTTTCTTTCATGACCGTGATGTTTCGAAGAGTACACAGGCCAGTTATTTTGTAGAATGTTCCTCAAACTGATATATCCGGTATTTCCTCATGATTAGATTCAAGTTTTGCACTGCTGGCAGGAATACCAGAGAAGCAAGTCAAGTTCTTCTCAGTGTTTCCTGGAGTCACTAAAAGCCAGTTTTTTTTTTTTTTTTTTTTTTTTTATTGTTTGTTGTTTATAGGGGTACAGATGTTTAGGTTACGTATGTTGCCCTTGCCCCCCCTTCCAAAGCAAAAGCCAGTTTTTAATAATATTTTTAAAAAATGGTTTAATAGTGGTGAAAAATATATAACATAAAATTTACCGTCTTAACCGTTTTTAAATGTGCAATTCAGTAGTGTTAAGTACATTCATATTGCCGTGCGGCCAATCTTTGGAACTCTTTTCATCTTGCAAAACTGATAACCTGTTAAGCAACAACTCCTCATTCCCCCAATATATTTTTTGTTTGTTTTATTGATTCCGTGCCTTTGATTATGATCATTTTCTTTCTTACATCATGTTTGTTCTTGAAGCCCTACCTTAAATCCCACATTTTTATTAAAATTCCCCTAGCTATTAATACTATAGCCACAGTGATCTGTATTTCAGTGTTCCTTTGTGTAATTAAGAACTTAAGTTTCTCTAGCTAGATTGTGTACTTCTTGAAAGCATGTTAGACCTTTTTTCCCTGTGATTTTCCTTCTTCACTGAGATTGTTCCTAGAACAGTGTTCCTCAAAATCTAATTTATTCTTCATAGTACAACTCATATGCCCCATGTTAGCACATCCCTCGCGGACTCTATTCTTAGATGAATTGTGCTCCCCTGAGTTGGAATTCACTGTAATGTCATTTCTGTTGCTGGTTGTTGACATACCCATTCCAGTTTATGTCAGAGACCGACTTACGTTTAGGTGCATAGCAGTTTGTCTTGTCCATTGCAGTGTGCACATACTTAGAATAGGGATCATATTTTATTCACCATTGTATCCTCAGGACTCACCCAGTACAGGGTCTTGTACCTCGTCAGTACTTAATGAGTCAGGGACATCATCTATTTTGTAGATTGCTATTTCCTTAGCTACCGGTACCTGTAGGAACTTCATGAATAATCCTTGAATGAATTGAGTGAATAATTTGAATTGAATTTGGTATCTCTTTCCTGTACTTTCTATTAAAGTGCTAAATTTATGTTTAATTTGAATAATAAAAAAAGAAATTGATCACCTTGGGTGGCCTGAGTCAGAGACTTGGTGTACTAATTTGAAGATGGCTTTTTTGAAGATGACTTGGTAACCTAAATTGGAATGAGATTAATCGACAGATTGAAAGGCCCTTTGGATAAAAAAAAATGTAAAATTTTAAATCATCTTACTTAATAGTGTCTTTTGTGAGATTTTTTTGTACCTCTTTCATCTATAGCTTACAAAAATTTTATCTGTAAAACCTACTAATTTTAACACCATTTTCTGTTGATTAGGTGGATTTTATTTTGTTAGGTGGTGATCTTTTTCATGAAAATAAGCCCTCAAGGAAAACGTTACATAGCTGCCTTGAGCTATTAAGAAAATACTGTATGGGTGATCGTCCTGTCCAGTTTGAAATTATCAGTGATCAGTCAGTCAACTTTGGTTTTAGTAAGTAAGTATATTTATGTGCTTGAGTGAATGATTACTTGTGTATAATACTTTCCATATAAGACACACAAACACATAAACTTGTATAGGTATAAGATCTTTTTGAAAGATACACTAGAAATTGCTAACATTCTTTGCCTCTGAGAAGAGGAGCTGGGGGCAGGAGCAGGCTGGAGACTTGAAGATGCACAGGTAGAATAGTCAGTGACAGAGCTGAGGGTTTTAATCTAGGTCTTTTGGATTCTAAAGTACATGGGTTTTCTCCTCTCCCCACACTACAAATAAAAACCTTACACAAAGGTTTTCATAATTTTGAAGGCCTATTAAGTTTTCATTAACCACATGTACCACTCTTTCATATAATTCACAAACACCATCTATTGTTGTTGGGTTTTCTTTAAAATGTAGTATGTCAAGATATTTTCGAACTTTAATTGAAATGTATTGTTGCCTATGTTTGTTTTTTTTTTTTTCCTTTTTTAAAGCTCCGAACTAGTGGTCATTTGCCAATTTAGATCATATAGTTTGCCTATGATTGCATTAATATTTTGGAAGAGAATCTTAGGGAAAACAGCTTTTGTCCCTTATAGAAACTTTAACTTTTTTTTTTTTTTTTTAAGGTTTCCATGGGTAAACTACCAAGATGGCAATCTCAACGTTTCGATTCCAGTGTTTAGTATTCATGGCAATCATGATGATCCCACAGGGGTAATAATTGTTTTCTTATAGTTTATTCAAATTTTAGAAATATTTAGTTTAGTCTGTGGAAAATATTCTTCCCCATTTTCCCAGCAATTTATAGTCGAATTGAATCAAAAAGTCAAACTGACTTTTTAATCATTCATATAAGTTTTTAGACTGCTTTTTAGGTTTTTTTTTTTTTTTAATCTGGAATAAGAATTGGTGTATGAGCTATGTTTTTACTCCATGAGTGCTAAGGTTAACAATAAGTAGCCAGGGCCGGACGCGGTGGCTCACACCTGTAATCCTAGCACTCTGGGAGGCCGAGGCTGGTGGATCGCTTGAGGTCAGGAGTTCCAGACCAGCCTGAGCAAGATCGAGACTCCGTCTCTCCTAAAAATAGAAAGAAATTAGCCGGACAACTAAAAATATATAGAAAAAATTAGCCGGGCGTGGTGGCACATGCCTGTAGTCCCAGCTACTTGGGAGGCTGAGGCAGGATTGCTTGAGCCCAGGAGTTTGAGGTTGCTGTGAGCTAGGCTGACGCCACGGCACTCTAGCCCGGGCAACAGAGCGAGACTCTATCTCAAAACAAAACAAAACAAAACAAAAAAAACAACAATAAGTAGCCAGAAGTAGGAATAAATAATCTAATATATTTGTAAAGTGTTTTATGGTTTACTATTGCTTTTTTATCTGTCTTATAAAATCTCACTTATAGGAAATGATTGTGTCACAAACATCTTTAAATCTATATTAGATTATTTTATTACGGATTTGATGTGGCAGTAAAATTAGAGATCCTAAACTCAAAGTTTCTTTTTGTTTTATCTAGTTATTAATATTATGAATCACTAATTATAGTCTTCTTTCCCCAGGTTTTAAGAGGTCTGCTTAATATTACAAAGCATTTATTTCATGGCTGTTTATTTTTTAGTGGCCAAGACATCATGATAAGCTTTGATGAGATGTTAACTTTGTATTTAGCTTGTGATTCCAGTTGCTGTAGGTGATTTGAAATAGAAAAAAGGTAGCAAATACTTTTACTTTTGTAATTTTGTTTTGAGAAGACATTATCTTCATCTGTGTTTTTGTAACTAGTGTATGAAGGATGCTTTTAACAGATGATATGCATACAGATCACCTATTTTTGTATACACATTAATATTCTTTGACATTATTTTGCATAGGCAGATGCACTCTGTGCCCTGGATATTTTAAGTTGTGCTGGATTTATAAATCACTTTGGACGTTCAATGTCTGTGGAGAAGATAGACATTAGTCCAGTTTTGCTTCAAAAAGGAAGCACAAAAATTGCACTATATGGTTTAGGTAAGATGGTTTTACTTTATTATTTATGTCAATAAGTGATTATTTAAACAATTAGGAAATAAAATTTTGGAGATAACTTTGGAAAAAGTGGAACAAATCTGATTATTCCTTATTGGTAAGTATAAAAAATGATGAAAGGTTTTGGTAAAAATTTTTTTGTATATAATAAGGATCAATAGCTGTTAATACTTGTTTTTAATAGCAATTTGGGTGAAAAATATTTTTCCTTTACTGTCTATTTGTTGTTTTTGGGTTTTTGTTTTCCTTTTAGACTCAGATACAGAATCCTGAATGTTAGAATTATAGAATAATTAGCAAAACTGCATTTTGATATCTTTGAAAGTTCTACAGCTTCACTTTCCAATACGGTAACCACTAGTTTACAGCCTTTGTCCAGCTTTCATAATCTCTGGCAAGTAGAAAAGCATCATGGGTATTTATATTTTAGAGATATGGAAAGTGAAATCTGGGTATTATGTCTGATTTTGCAATTGGTAGAGCAGGAAGTGAAATATACTTTTTTAAAAGAAAGCTTGTAACAGTTGTTTTAATCACTGCAACCTTAGGGATCAAGTCTCCAGAAAACAGTTTCTCCTACATTCAGACTAAGGACATGTCCCTTACGCCTCAGTCAGCACCAGAAACACATCTCTTCAGTCATCCATTTTCTGCCAACTCTTATCCTGTTCTTCTTTCCTTAAATGAACTCTGTCTCCACCCTCCACCCCTACCTACCCTCACCCCAACCCTTCCCTGTAAACTCTAGAAGTTTTCCTATAATTGGTATAGCCCTCAGTGTTCTCATTCTCTTCTCTGAATGTTGCCTCCACTTTCTGACCTTCAGTGAAGCCCGGATGGGCCCTGAGGTTCCTGTGTCTCATGTAGTTTTCTCACCCATGGTTTTTGGGCAGAGGAGGGGATCACTGTTCTCCTTGCTACCCACCACCACTTCCTTTCCTGCCTGCAAACACCCTGCCCTTGAAGCTTATGCCGTCTGGCTAAACTGCCTTTCCCTTTCCCTCAGACTTTTTACCTACCTACCTACCTTTAGTTTTGTCAATGTTCTCAATGCTTCAATGCCTAAGTAGATTAACTTCCTAATGTCCTCGACTTTGAATGCCTTGATTTTTTTGTCTCACTTATATGTTCTTCGTTCTACCTCAGCCATGTATTCCATTGGCCACACCCGAGGAATTCTCTTTGGGAGCTGGGCCACTTCTAGTTCCTATACTTCGACATTGTTGGCTTTTCCTCTAAGACCTTTTCTAATCAGTGTACCCTTGCCCTGTATTGTTATTCTCCGTCTTAGTATCCTGGCTTTTCCCCCTTTTATAATATTTACAATTTGTAATTATTTCGTTGACTTGTTTTTGTTCGTCTCTTTCCCTAGACCAAGGTGAGCCTATGGAGTATGGAAAGAATTATTTGAAAGTCATTAAATTATTAAAAAGCATAATACTTTTATTTATTTATCTTTTGTTTTTATAATATAAATTAGAATACCGTGTTTTTAAATACTGAATCTCATCCCTTTCAATCTCTGTTTCTGTGCATGTTATGTATACATCACATCAAAAGTATGTATACTTACGATTTGTAATAAAAGGATAGTGAAAACTAGAAGTTTTAGTAAGAATTTAAGCATAGGCAAGTCACATTTTTATTCCACATTTTCCTGATTTTAAAGGTATCTACTCCTGAAATGGAAAACATTTTTTGAATACAATTAACTGCTGTCGAGAACCTGGAACATACTCATTAGTCAATGATTCCGGAATTCAAATATATCTCTAAACAGTAAAATGAAATACTTTGAGACAACACATAATTTAGAAGCAAAATATATTCTTTTTTTTTAAACCAAAGTAAGAAAACAATTTAAAAATAATGTAATGTCCATTTCAGGCTCCATTCCAGATGAAAGGCTCTATCGAATGTTTGTCAATAGAAAAGTAACAATGTTGAGACCAAAAGAAGACGAGAACTCTTGGTTTAACTTACTTGTGATTCATCAGAACAGGTAAAAGTATTCTCTGAAAATTTTTGAGCCAAGTACTGAGATTTCCCAAATCTCTGTTTCTAAGCTCATCAGTTTCAGTTAAATGCCCTGAATCTTTCAAGGTTGTTAGTATAGGATCAGGCAAAACTTAGCTTTGTGTGACTTTGTTTTGAAAATTTTCTTAGTATATATTAATACCTCTAAAAGAATATTTTTAACATATTCATAAGCCATAATAATAACCATAGAATTAATATTCCTAAATTCAGCAAAAATGTAGAATCTTATCAGTACATTATCCCATCCCTTTCCTTGATCCTGTCGGCCTCATTATTCTTAATTTTGGATTAATCATTCCATTACTTTTCTTTATTGTTTAATCATATATATATTCATAATTGTATCATGCTGTATATTTAACAGTTAATGCTCAGCATTACATTACTGAGATTCATCCATTTTGCTGCATAGAAATGTAAATTATTTTTACTGATGTGAATAGTTAATGAACATGTCATTCGCAGATTTTTGCTTTTATACACTTTGCTGTAATAAACATTCTTAAACACATCTCCCAGTGCATATATGCAGGTGTTCCAGAATATGTAAATATATAACTAGATTAGCTTTCCTTTGTTAGTAGTTTTAAGAAGTTTGATCTGTTGTTAAGTTACAGGATTGATTGAAAGGAAGAGGGACTTAAAGAAGCAAGAGTTACTATGTGATCATTGCAGTAAAAAATGTGAGATTGGGACAGTGATGGCAGTGAGATGGGAGGGACAAACCTGAGACGTTGTAGAGAATGAATCTGAGGGACTTGAGGCCTGATTATATAATTTATTAGTCATCCCTCTGTATCCAAGGGGGGGTTGGTTCCAGGATGCTCTGTGGATTTCAAAATCCTCAGATACTCAAATCCCTTATATAAAATGGAATAGTATTTGTATGTAACCTATACACATCTTCCTGTATACTTTAAATCTAGATTACTTATGCTACCTAGTACAATGTAAATGCTGTGCAAATATTTGTCACACTGTATTGTTTTTAAAATTTGTATTATTTTTTATTGTTGTATTGGTATTTTTTTTTTTAATATCTTTGATTCATGATTGGTTGAATCCAAGAAATGGTGGATATAGAGGGTCAGCTGTATTGAACACATTTATTGGTTGCAGACTATCTGCGTTTATTGAATGCAAACTTATGCTAAGTGTTGGGTAAAAGAAAGGGTTAGGAGGCTCTTGTATTGCCCTATGTGTTGAGTTCACTAATGAACAGTGTGAGTTTCAAAGAAGGATCAGGCCAGAGTTTTGGTATGTGTAGTCTCCACGTACCTTTTCACCACTGAAAGTTTTTCCTTCTCTTGCGTAGGGCTTCCCAGTTCTGTCACACTTTGTACTATGCTAAAGTAGGGATAAGTTGGAAGGGAAAAATCATAAGAAATTCCAAGAATTTCAGCCAGGATGAAAGGTAGAATGGCAGCATTGGCAAGGGGAAGGGGTAGTCAACATACGATGTTGATTTGTCTCGTTGTTGGTGATGTTAGCCCTGATCCTTTGATTAAGGGGTGTATACGAGGTTTCTTCACTGTAAAATTCCCATTTTCTACTTCATAATTAATAAGTGTTTTGAGAAAAATACTTCGAGACTATGCAAATATCCTGTTTCACTTAAAACTTTCACCTAAGATCCATTGGTAATCTTGTTTCCGGCAATTAATACTGTGGTGTTGTAATAGTGACTTTTTATTTCCCTTATTCTTTCAATTTATTAATTGGAATTTTTCTGTAAAGAAGGTTTGTCCTTTCTTCTTTCCCATTTGTTTACTTATTCAGTTACTTATTTATGTTAATATGGATTTAAGGATCTTTATTTTATTCTTTGCATTGTAATCCAGTACTGTCAGTTTTTTTGTCATTACTGTTCATCAGATTGTTTCAGCTTTGACCATTGCAGGCTCTTTTATATTGGCTGCTGCGTCCTTTCAATGTGCTCCTTCCTTTCCTCTTTTTTTTTCTTTTCTTTCCTTTTCTTCTTTTCCTTTCTTTTGCTTTCTTCTTCTTCTTTTTTTTTTTTTTTAGCATGTCCTTAGCTTTATGACACCACAAGATGCTCCAGGCTCTTGTATTTTCCTGCCCTAGCCCTGGAATCAACCACTTTTCCAAGGAGATCTTATTCCTTTTATTGGAGTGTGGTATTTAGAAACCTACATACAGGTACTGACTGTGCTCATTGCTATGGGGCTCTCTCAGCCCTCTCAGCAAACAGAGTTAAGGGAATATATTTGTATTGATATGAATAGTAACCCATACATATGCACACACATCTATATTTCTGTATTTGTCTATATGTGTGCTAAAGAAATAACTATGAGTTCATGCTGATTCTAATCCAGCCCTATAGGGTCTGTTTATGTCTTCTCCCTTCCTTATTATGACTTCTTTCTCTAGCAGAAGCCTAGATTCTATTATCTACAATATATTTACTTATTTTTTCAATGATGGTTTACATATAAAGTAATTTCAAAATTGCTAACCCATACCCATGTCAGAAACAAATTTGCCAACTTGGGTACAATGCTTATGTAAGTTATTTTAGTCTTTAGCCTTAGTATATCTAGTCAAAACACCATTTTCCAAAGTTACTTAGTTAGCTCTTTTTCTTCCCACTCCCTGCATTGTGGTTATGTGATTCTTCTGTAACACTGTTAGATTCATTTGTCACCCTTTGCATTCATAGATGACTTCTTTTATTGTTGCTTTCATGAGAGTTACAAAAAACAGAAGGTTTTTTCAGATTGAGTGAGAATTCTTGAGTCTTCTACACTTTATTTTATTTCCCATTTGTTTCTCTCCATTGGTGGGTTTTTTACCTCTGTGCAAAAGAGGGAAGAATCAAAAGAGGATTTTGTTGTGCAAAATCTTTCAACAAGGATGTTTTGATCAGCTTCTAGGTCACAAATTAGAGCCAGCCTACCAGTGTCATCTCTGTGAAAGAGCCAGCACTCTATGAAGGCACAATGGCACCACGTTGTATTTGAGAGTTATCCTGCTTTTTTTCAGTAATTGTGATAATCTCATATGTCGTGGCCCGCCTAGGGACGAGGAATGAACACAGAGAGACAAAGAGACATACGCACATAAAAGATGGTACAAGGCTGCAGTGCCTTACTGCTGCAGCGTCTTTATTTATAACATAGCCTGTTTGGCAACTGTCCCACCCAATTTCTTTGTTCCCACCCTGTCCCGACTCAGCACACCCTATTCCTTCTTGTTGTGTCTCCGGAGAGCCGATTTTTGCATCCCAAACTCTCTAGCCCCTCCTGTTTGCAGGGTCAGGGCGCCCTGGCTTGTGTGCAAGCCCCCAGGCATGTTCTCGGAACAGAACAAGGAAACATTCCCTGCTCCGGTCTACATATGACCCGAAATGTCCTCTACACTCATACCCTAGATGTATGTTTTTTACATTAAAAAAAAAATTTCTGGATGCACAGCCTGCTGCTTCTCTGATTTCATTGTCTGTCTTCCCTGCATTCCTTCTGCGTAGCCACTCTGATCCCCCTGCTCTTCTTTGAACTTACTGAACACTTTCTCACTTCAGCACCTTTGCCATCTGCTCTTCCCCTGCCCAGGACTTTCTTCCCTTGCATACTGTCCTTCATCTCAGTTCTCTCTCAGTTGTTACTTGTCAGAGAGGCCTTTCCTGACTACCCTATGTATATGGAGGATAATATGCCCCTTCATGTAACTTTTCCCTTTATTTTTCTTTATAGCACCTATCATTGCCTGTCAAGTTAAACACACACAGATACACACGCGAGAGCATGTACATATTGTATGGTAGGTTGAGTATCCCTTATCTGAAATGCTTGGGACCAGAAATGTTTCGGATTTAGGATTTTTTTGGATTTTAGAATATTTGCATATATATAATGAGATATTTTAGGTATAGGACCAAAGTCTAAACACAGAATTCATTTATGTTTTATATATATCTTATACATATAACCTGAAGGTAATTTTAACAAGATTTTAAATAATTTTATGCATGAAACAAAGTTCGTGTTAAGTACTTATGTGTGGGCCAGGCGTGGTGGCTCACGCCTGTAATCCTAGCACTCTGGGAGGTTGAGGCAGGAGGATCGCTTGAGGTCAGGAGTTGAAGACCAGCCTTAGCAAGAGTGAGACCCCATCTCTACTGAAAAATAGAAAGGAATTATTAGCCAGGCATGGTGGTGCTTGCCTGTATAGTCCCCAGCTACTCCGCAGGCTGAGGCAGGAGGATCGCTTGAGCCCAGGAGTTTGAGGTTGCTCTGAGCTAGGCTGACGCCACGGCAGTCTATCCTGGGCAACAAAGCGAGACTCTCTCAAAAAAAAAAAAGAAAAAGAAAAGTACTTATGTGTGGAGTTTTCCACTCGTATCATGTGGCACTCAAGAAGTTTTAGATTTCAGAGCATTTCGGATTTTGGATTTTTGGATTAGGGATGCTCAATTGCATTGCTTAATTCCTGCACTAGAGCAAGGATTTTGTTCACTGCTGTGTCTTCAGTATCTTGAAGAACCCTGTCATGTCTAGCGTAAAGTAGATATTTGTTGGCTGAATGAAAAACTATTGGTTTGGATTATGGAAATGCTAGGTTGAAGTATTTCAATACTTTAACTTAAATCTCCAATGATATAAGTTAATGTTAGGGAAAACTTTTCCTTCTTGTCTTCACCTGGGGTTTCATATAGCTTTAAATAACTAGTCTAATTATAAAACCAGAGTTTGCAAATCGCTTATTTGTACAATATTTGATATTGAAAACTCTTATCTCATATGTAAGATTGACATTTTTATTCCCATTTTTATAATCAGTAAAAAAAAAAGACATTAAAAAAGTTATTGGACATTTATACTTAACTCACTTTCATTTTCCATATTCTTTTTTTTTTTTTTTTTGGTATATAATCATACTGATTTATAGGTTTCTGCTATTGATAGAGCTAATGCTTTTCTGACATGACCAAAGGGGGAGTCCTTCCTGCATAAAGCCTTTCATGATCTTCCTCCAAATGTAGAATTGACTGTTTCCTTTTTTAAGGTTCCTACTTCTCTGTGTTCTGCAAGTTTGTAAACCTAGTGAGGTCAAGAATTAGATGTTAGTTATCTTTGCGTTTCTAATCCCTTGCACATTTCTGGCACAGAAAGTGATGTAATAAATCTTCAGAGAATGGATCAAAAGACCCTTATAGACTTAATATGAAATTTTTCTGTATGACTGCAAATTTACATTATTTATTTTTCAAAATCTTGGTATAGGAGTAAACATGGAAGCACTAACTTTATTCCAGAACAATTTTTGGATGACTTCATTGATCTTGTTATTTGGGGCCATGAGCATGAATGTAAAATAGCTCCAACCAAAAATGAACAACAACTCTTTTATATATCACAACCTGGAAGTTCAGTGGTTACTTCTCTTTCCCCCGGAGAAGCAGTAAAGAAGTGAGTAATTGTTATGTATTTCAAATCAATTTTTAAGAAATCCTTGCTATAATAATCTAATCATCCCATAAGTTCAGGGTACTGGCAGTATTATTATTTCTGTGTTGGATTTATTTATGAAGATTGATCATTCTATATAGTCTTATTGTTTTCCCAGATTTTAAGCCATTTTCAATAACAGGGCATGCAATTGGTGTTAATGATTTTCCTACTCGTTAGGCATATTCAATGCTGACGTTTTTATTTATTACATTTAAGTTAGATACTACAGGTGATGACTACTAATTTCATAAAGTCCATTTATAAACAAATTCCCTTAAATTAAGATTTAAGGGAATTTAATTGAGATTTTTTTCTGGTTACAAATGCAATATTATAGCGTATTTCATTTCTTTTAACTCTTTGGGGGAAATGATGTGATAAAAAAGAGTACTTAACAGTGATTGAACTTAATTCTTGTAACAGGTTTTACCCTTTGAATGTACTCAAGTTCTGATTGTTATGATGATAATAATAGGTTTAAAGAATATGGTAATAGGATGTATGTTGGGTTTTTTTTCATGATTCTGCTAAATCATTTTATGTATGTATGTACATATATACATAATACACCTACACATAATGTAGTCTATATATATACTGCTTTCACTGCCTTGATAACATTTTACTATACTTATTGTTATGTCTGTCTTTCCATATGAGACTGTATATTTGTTCAAGCAGGAAGAATAATGGATGAGTGGATTTTGTTCTGGGGAAGGAGAATGTTTTCCATTTTTTCCTTTGATGATAATGTTAAGATTAAATTGCCAAAAACATTTATTTTTAAGGGTATAATTTTATGAAGAAATATTTTTAGAAAATAAGTGAGAAATATGATAGCTTTTATGTGCACATTTTCCTGAGGAAATTTATATTGTGACTAGATTTTCATTTCTCTCCATTTTAGACATGTTGGTTTGCTGCGTGTTAAAGGGAGGAAGATGAATATGCAGAAAATTCCTCTTCAGACGGTGCGGCAGTTTTTTATGGAGGATGTTGTTCTGGCTAATCATCTGGACATTTTCAACCCAGATAATCCTAAAGTAACCCAAGCCATACAAAGCTTCTGTTCGGAGAAGGTAATTCTTTAAGTAAAGTCAGTGAGATCTGCTTTAGTTGAAGAATTATTTACGTTCTAGTAAATAATTTCATAGAGGAGAGGGAGGCCTTTACATTGGTGCATTCTCATGAAGCCTGTAAGGAACCACTGTTGTTCAGTAAATAAGTTTAGTTGTGTCAAAGATCTTTATTTTTTAAGTCATTGAGATTGATGAATGCTGCATATAGAAAAAAACCTTAATTAAATCCTTCTCTCAGGTCCTTTCCTTGTTTTCAAAAACATATGCGTAGTCTTTCCTCCTTTTTAATCCTGATTCGATAATTTGTGATTTTATTTATGAAAGCAGGCAGTGGCTTTGATTGGGATAAGAGAATACTGTAGTGCATGGGGAAAGCCTTAGATCTCTATTAAATGTCCCTTTTGCCCTGAAAGGTGCTTCAAATAAAATCTTAAGATGCATTTGCCGTTCACCCTGTACCTTCAGCATAATTCCCATACCTCCCTTTCCATGCGGATTGCTACCCCTAAACCTCTAGAAATTCCGGAGGCACAGCTGAAATCAGGTGAATGCATTTAATAATATGTAGGTGGACAGCTTAATAACACTAATTACTGACACTCAGTTCTTACTCTGTGCCAGTTTTTCTACTTTATATTTTATTATCATAAAATTCATGTAAAATAGAAAAATGATAATAATTATGATCAACATTAAATGATTATATGTGCTGCTCACTGTTGACAGCATTTAATCCAGTCAACAATGCTGTAAGTAGGTAGGTTCTTTTTTTTTTTATTTTTTAAAGCCAGTCAAATTTAGTAGTGGGGGGTTAAATACCAACTTTAGTGACACTAATGTTAATAAGTTCTGGTAACCCACTACCATTGGACCAGCCGGTAGGTAGGTTTTACCATCTACATTTTACGTACAAGGAACTGAACCTTAGATAAAGTAAGTCATCATAGTCACACAGCTTTATAAGCAATGTGTAGCTTGTAGTTCACATAACTAAAAAGTTTAAGAGTATTCTGGTTTCAAGATGATTGACTCCAGAAACTCAGATTAGGATTGCTGATTTCTCTCTTTCTGTTATGTCTAGCCCTGCCACCTACTCTGACGGTTTCTGTGTTAAGCTTCTGTGTAAGGAAAACATTTTCACATGGTGTGGCCCACAGACTTATGTTATCTTTACAGTTGAATTATTTTTTTTAGTATTTCCAGATAAACCCCTGTCATTGAGTTTCACTGGGCCAAGGTCATGTATGCATCCCTAAACCCAATCTCTGAAGCCAGAAAGATGCTATATAATTGATTGATTTCGCATGGATTGCATCCAGACATGAGTAATATGCCCTTCCCTGGAGTCAGCCCAAGGTTTCTCAACCTTGGCTCAATTGACATTTTGGACTAGATAATTCTTTGTTGTGGGAGGCTGTTCTTTGCATTGTAGGATGTTTAGCAGCATCCTTCCTGGCATGTACCTACTAGATGCCAGTAGTACCCTTTTTTCCCAGTCATGACAACCAAAACTGTTTCCAGACTTTGCCAAATGTCCCCTGGAGGGGCAAAATCACCTCTGGTTGAGATCCACTGGATCACCTCCACTGAAATCCTTTGGACTTTGAGTGGTGGCATGAATCCAGAGAGGAAAGCAGATGCTGGTAACACAAAAGCAATAAAGGTCCATTTTAAACACCTAGGTGTTTGACCTAGTACCTGGCAAAAAGGTGCTCTGTCAATTCTTGTTGAATTCAAAGAATTGACCTACAAGATGCTGTTGGAGATCTGTGCTGTCCAATATGATAATCACTAGGATGTTTGGCTATTTACATGCAATTAATTAAAATTAAATTAAAAATTCAGCTCCTCACTTCTACTAGCCATATTTCAAGTGCTCTGAATCCACAGGTGGCTCAAGGCAACTCTATTAAATACTGAAGATACAAAACATCATCACAGAAAGTTCTGTTAGACTGCTTTGTTAAGTTTAAAAGACAATCTAAGATCTAAAATCTTAGACTTAGAAGAGATCTGAGGACAAAAATACTTGTTCTGTAATGTTCCTAGGCTCAGAACCAAGTTATAAGGAGGAAGATTTTAATTCCCAGCACAGAAACTTTCTGACACCTAGAGTTGTTCAGCTATGAAATTGGCCATCTGAAGATACCTCATCACTGTGCACACAACCACTTACGAAAAGCCTTCTAGTGTTGCCTCTTTGTAACTTGGTTCTCTTCATAAGAACAAGTGTTTTTGTTCTCAGATCTCGTCAAGTCTAAAATTTTATAATCCTGTCCTCTGATAGCATAAGATAAGATATTTGAAAACATTGGTCTTATTTCTTTTACCTTGAACTCTTCTAAGAAAAATAACCCAAGATCCTTTGTTTATAGGTAGATTTCTAAATATTCTGGTCAGTCTCCTTTGGATGGTATGACGGAGAAAGCTCTATTTATTTGGTTTTAAGTTGGTGAGCTGAGAGAAGCCTTATTGAAACATGAGTAGAAAATTGGAGCAGGAGTAATGTTTTAAATTTTCTTTTAGAAGAATTACTTTAGAGATTGAAAAATTATCTTATTTAGAATTTCCATAAAGAAAAACTTTAAGGAATGGTATTATTGAGAGCATTATAAGAAGGTATATTTAAAAAGGTCTGATAAACAACCGAGGAAATAAAGATGATTATGTAGTTCAGAGAAATTCCTATGGTAGGAATATAAGCTGCTATTCAGCCGATTTAAATCAAATTTAATACTTTGATTTTAATCTTTATTTTTATTTTAAGATTACAGTAATGCTTGAAAATGCAGAACGGGAACGTCTGGGGAATTCTCGACAGCCAGAGAAGCCTCTTATACGCCTGCGAGTAAGTCCTATTTATATAAATTAAACTATTAATTTTCAAAGTGTAGTAGTGTATAGTTTATATGGATTTTTTGAAAAGTAGTAAGAAGAGCGCTTATTTGTAATAAAGAGCAATCACCACTGGAGACAAAACAGTAAAGCTGTAAGGGTTTGACTTAATCATAGTTTGATTGATAGGTTTGATATTTTCTTCTTTTTCTCATTTTCTGAGTAATTTGTTGTTCTGTTTAATAGATTAGCTGTGATCTCTGACTTCACCTTTAACTGCTCTCCTCCTCTTACTCCGCCTAGGCACCTTGGCCTCATTGCGGTTTCTCAGGCATGTCAGATGCTCTCTTACTGCCCTCAGTCTGCTCACGTGTTAGCTCACCAGGGCCCCACCTCATTGACATTACACTCCCCAAACCTTCCCTACAAAGCTCCCAATTTCACTTACCTTCTCCTCTTTTCCTTTTTTTCTCCATAACACATGCAGTTTATTTGTTTTTGTTATTGTTTGAATTATTTTCTGTGCCTTAATAAACCTACTTATCTTTTCCATGGTGATATAAACAAAGATATAACCACAGACCTCTTCTTAGCCACTGTGCTTTTCCCTTCTCCTAGCTCCTACCCTGTCTTTCTTATTCTCTTCCAAGCCCCTAAAAATATATAACCTATGCTCCTCATCTAACATTCTCTTCCCCAATTTACTAAAATTAAGGCTGTGACCTCACCATATCAAGTAGAAAAGGTGACCTTCAGTTGTCGAATCCAGTAGATTTTTTTTTTTCATCTTGCTGAATCACTCACTGTTTGGCATTCTCTGAGTTATCTGTATCCCTTCCTAACTCTTAGTTAGCCCTTTTTTCAGTCTAGGCATATGGCTTTAACAACCACTTACAGAGTGATGACTCCCTAATTTTTACTTAGACCTTTTTGTTTTTGTTTCTGTTTTTTTTTTTTTTTTTTTTTTTGAGACAGAGTCTCACTCTGTTACCCAGGCTAGAGTGTTGTGGCGCCAGTCACCCTAGCTCACAGCAACCTCAAACTCCTGGGCTCAGGCGATCCTCCTGCCTCAGCCTCCTAAGTAGCTGGGACTACAGGCATGTGCCATGACACCCGGCTAATTTTTCTATTTTTAGTAGAGATGGGGTCTTGCTCTTGCTCAGGCTGGTCTCAACTCCTGAGCTCAAGCAATCCTCCCGCCTTGGCCTCCCGGAGCACTAGGATTACAGGCAAGAGCCACTGCGCCCACCCAGACCTTCATGTGATCTGTACATCTGGGGGTCCCCTAAAGCCTGGTACTCAAAAAATGTGCTCCTTATCCTGGCAGCATTGGCATCACCTCAGAAATTATTAAAAATGCAGAATCTCAGGCACCACTTCAGACTCAACTGCATTTTAACAAAATCCCCAAGAAGTTTGTGTGTACATTAAAATTTGAGAAGTCCTGGGATTCTGGATGTAAAGGGGATAAAGAGTCCAGTCTAGAGCCAGACTGCTTGGGTTTGATTCTGGCCCTACCACTAGGTATATGACCTTGAGCAACTGGATCTCTTGTCCCTGGGTTTGTACATCATAGATTTATGAGATCCAAATGAATTAAATTGTGCACAGTAAGTGGTATGGTCCCTTTTCTGTATCCCACTGTCGTTGCTGTAGCTGAGCGCTTATTATTACTTACTGGCCTATTGCTGCAGCATCCTACCAGGACTCTGCCTACAGTTGTCTTGTCTCCCCACCACTAGCTTTTTCTCCGCACTAATGCCAAAATGATCTTTGTAAAACACAATCTCGCATGTCTTTCCTGCTGAAAACAATGATCCCTTAGCACTAACAGGAAAAAGTCTAAACGTTTTAGAATAGTACTCAGGGGTCTACATGATCTGGTCTAAACCAACCTCTTTGGTTTCTTCCTCCTCTTCTTGCAAGCACATCCTAAGCTCCAGTCTTATCGGACCAAAAGTTGTTCCCTGGACCCAGTGGAGTTTGTTTCACTGTAACCTTTGCTCATGTTGATCCTGTTGCATGGAACGCACTGCACTCTTCCTTTCTCTGTACCTCCTTTAGCACCCCCCTAAACCTGGAAGCCTCCCTCTTCAAGGAAGCCTTTCTTGACCTCCCCTCAAAGTTCATGCCACTTCCCCTACATACTCATTCTACTCTATAGATATGGTTTTACAGCACCAATCACATTCTTTTTTTTTTTTTTTAATTTTTTTTAAACCCATGTGTCCAAGGCATGAACTGTGTGTGGGCACAGACCAAAAGCCAAGCTGGGACAAACAAGGGGTTGCTTTGTCCCTGGCTGATATGAGATGGGCACTGCCAGCCAGATGCCACTCTATTCAGCTCAGGCGAGCACCTGTCACGTTCTGCTTGCAGTTATCTGTGTGTTTGCCTTCCCAGTCAGCTTGTATATTTCTTGACAGTCAAGATTGGTTTTATTTATGATTGTGTCCCTATCCCTTAGCAGAGTGCCTAGAACATTGAGGATACCCAACAAAGTTTGTTTAATGAATCAGTTTTATAACTCTTAGGAGCAGAAAATTACAAATAAAAAGCTAGGCTAGAGTGCAATTGTTAAAATGCCTGAGGAGTTTTGGGGAGACCCAACAGCTTTAGCATTTAGCAGTTTCTCTTTTATAACATGGCGTCTGTGGAGACACTGTGGGACCATGGGTGATACAAAGGCAGCTACTTTAAGGGAACCACATAGTCTTCATCAGAGCAAAAGATCCCATTTTTCTCATCTATGTATATCTGACACCATTAGAAGTAACCAGACCGCAATAGAAAAACTGGCATTTCTTTCCCTAAACACGGTAAATTATTAATTCATTCATGAAACAGAAGAGCAGCTATTGTCATGTAAGTATTAATAATATTACAAAACTACATTGTATTGACTAAAGGAGCCTCATTAATTCATTATTTCATTGAATGAATCTTATTGAGTACCTTCTGTTATGGATTCTGGGGGACACAGCGATGCTGCTGTAAAACAGATGAGGTTTTAAATTTGTTGAGCTTACAGGAGGTGGAGGTGTGAGGAGAGACATAATAAACAAATATCAGGCAAATGAACAGAAAATGTAGCAGAATGCGCTACATGTGACGAAGAGCGTACGTGGGTGTAGTTGGGCTGGGAGCGTTCTGGATAAGCTGGTGCTGGGAGCATGCTGCTTTCCAGAGCATACTTTGAGAACACCTAGTGTAGGAAAATGGTCATATCTCTTAGAAGGAAAGGTGATATTTCTCTTTGTAAGGTCTATTTAGCATTAGAAAGAGCCTGCCTTGAAAGAAATTGTTAGTTCCAGCAGAACAGCATGTTTTGAAGATAATCATTCTCCAAGCTCACAGATTTGATGCTTTGCTATCTGAATTTTCCCAGCATTCATCTTTGTCTAGTGTGAAGGCACATCCCTGAAATGATAGACCAATTAACTAATGCATCTAGGGCTGGTGTTCTATTTTGATGGTTTTTGTTGTTTTGTTGTGAAAGTTCAGAAAATTGTTTAGAAGTTTCACCTTCTTTTCAGATGGTATGTACCTAGACTATTAGTGTTTTCATGGGGAGATGTAATCATTCCAACACTGGAAATTATTGTTATATCTTGATTCCATTGAACAAAGTATTTTGCTTATGCTTGTAAATCTTCCAAGCATCATTTTCTCAATAGGATAAATGGTACACCATCATGATCTTTAAAATGTAGAAAATTAATTTATAAATTTAAAAGTATTGAGCATAAACCCTATAAATACTGAAGGATGAGTATGTTTCTTGAAAATTGGGCAATTGTTAAACCTAGCCTTCATGGAGTTATTCTGTATTTCCAGGTGGACTATAGTGGAGGTTTTGAACCTTTCAGTGTTCTTCGCTTTAGCCAGAAATTTGTGGATCGGGTAGCTAATCCAAAAGACATTATCCATTTTTTCAGGCATAGAGAACAAAAGGAAAAAACAGGTAAGCTAGTTGTTTTTACAGGTTAAAAAATGCTCTTATAGGGTTGTATCATCAATCTTTAGTAAAAGAAATATAAAATAATGATGAAAGATGTTTGAGTATGATTGTAATATGTTAGACAAATAAACTGATAGTTGGAATAATTAAATCTCTTGTCATCTAAAAATTAGATAGCAATCATTTTTAAACCTACTGATACCAATAAAGAAATGGAAGGCTTTCTCTGCAAACATTATTTTTTTAAGCAGTCCTGCTGAATAATAACACACATAGACTTTAGAGATTTGTTGCTCAAAATAAACATCACTACATATTATTAATTTTCAGAGAATATACTCTCAATTTTTATATTATTATATGTTTTGACTTTAAAGGATCTAGGAAGACTTTAGACTTTTGAAATAAGGTGTTCCATAGTTTGATATTTCTGATGATCCAGGTAATTAATTTTCAGTTAAATTTCATAGAAACTAATTGCCCTTTTTTTTGCATTGATGAAATCAGATTGTCTGACTGAAATAGTGCTTTTTCATAGGACATATTGATCATGTAAAATATAGAGGCTCTTCTCCTTAGTGCTGTTGAGTCAGAGAATTTTCATAGACATGGATGGCCCTCGTTGATAAGTAAGCTGCCTAAGTTTTTATTAGCCTAAATTTAATGGGCTATTTTCTTGTCAAATTGTGATCAGAAATTGGGTATGCTGTGAATTCAGCCTGAAACAATCATTCATATATTTAAATAGAGCTTATATAATACTGTTTTGGGCGGCGTGGGGGGACCCCTATCAGAGAATTGTATTTTTATGTTACAAATTTTAATTAGTTGCTTCTTGATAATGGTTTAATTGCATATCTTTATCAATTCCTTGAAATGTTATGGGTGTGGCATTCATAAAAAAACAGAATATACAATTAGTACTTTATCTTACTTTAGTTTCATTCATATTGAGTTTTGTTCTATTGATTTTTTTGTTTGTTTAAACATAAATTGCTCAGTGGAAACAATGGCACTTTTATATGTTTTAGTGAAAGCATTTTCTATTTTGGCCAGCTCTGCCACTTAACTATATGCATGATATTGTGCAAATTACTAAACTTCTGCTTTTTCTCATCTATGAAAAGAGGATAATAACAGTGCTTGGCCTCACAGGATTATTGTGAGGATTAGATGATACACAGTGTGTAAATGGTCTTAACATAGTGTCTGGCATATAAAATGTAGTAATCGTATTTATGAAGTAATAGTAATATTAACCCTCCTGCCTTGAAAGTCAAAAAAGACCTTTGTTCACTTGTCCCTACCACCTGCCAACAGAAACATTGAACTTGTGCCTGTCCTTTCTAGGCCTTTCTGTACACTTTTTCTCTGCCCGAAATGTTTTTTCCCCTTTTTTTGCTCGGTGAATCTTACTTGTTCTGCAACTTTTGATTCAAATGATAGCTGCCTTTGAAACCTGCACATGACTTTCAGCCTTCTTTGAGAAGAATAATTGCTTTCTTCTCTACATGTCATATTCTCTGTAGCACTTACCACCTTGGATTGTAATAATTGATTGTGAAGGGCAAGGATCCTATCTTTTTCACTTTTGTATTTTGGGTTTTCTTTTTTTTCTTTTTTCTTTTTAGAGACAGGGTCTCATTATGTTGCCCAGGCAGGTCTCGAACTCCTGGGCTCAAGTGATCCTCCTGTCTCTGCCTCCTGAGTAGCTGGGACTACAGGTGTGCACCATTGTGCTCAGCTTCATTGCCGTGTTTTTAACACCAGGTCCCACACCTGCTAGACATTTAACATTCATTTACCTGGTAAAGGTTATTGGTAGAGCCAATACTGTACCTGATGTTTCTTGACTTCCTGCCTAGCACTCTTTCCAGTCTATACCCACTGTTTTTGAGACAGTCATCTTGCTTAGGAATGCTGCAAAAGTGCTTTAAGCATTCTTCCCATTTGTTTTACAAATGTTAAAAAGATATGTGCTCAAGGGCTGAGATTTAATTAAATTAATAATTTTAACTGTTAGATCAGGGACATTCTTAAGTGAAACTGGCTTATTGTGTTTTGAATTGTGAGTATGTCATGGTGACTACCGGTGGAATTTTATGCCACTCCCTTGACTCATCCCAAGGCACTAGCAGTTTTACCTGTGATTGCTTTTGTATCATCAGTGCAAATGTCCAGATAGTGAAAAGGCAAATAACATCTTAGTATTATTGTGAAAGTAGTTTTGACCATGTGTACCCTCTGAAAGGGTCTCAGAGACCTCCAGAGGTTTGTGGTCCACCTCATGGGTACAGCTGCAAGAGACATGTCACTTAGAGATACGGAAAAGGAATACCAACTCCGGGAAAAGACTGTGGCTATTAGCAAAAATGGCTTGTTTTGCCTCAAATTTTACCATGTTGAGCAAGCTGTCAGTTGGAAAAGTTTGGCATTACCTTCTCCACCGACAACAACCCGTAATGAGTTTGGCCGCTTTATCATCATAATAAAAGCTATTATTTTTTGATGGATTTCTTTTTTCTAGAAGAAGAGATCAACTTTGGGAAGCTTATCACAAAACCTTCAGAAGGAACAACTCTAAGGGTAGAAGACCTTGTAAAACAGTATTTTCAAACTGCAGAGAAGGTAATTTCTTACAGTTCACATTTTGAACAATGGCTATCTTATAATAGCAGATTTTAATTTAGGATATGTTTAATTGATAGTTTAAACAAAATGAATCCTCAAAATGTTTCTTTGAAGTAAGAAGACTAACAATTACATTTATTTGTAGTTGCTGCACATCAAGACAAATTAGTGTTTAATGTTATTAATATCATTAACATGGCTGTTGATGTTGTTATTCTCTCACTGTCTTTTTATCTCTGCTGCAAAAGTCTTAATCCAATATCTAATTTTCTCACATGTGGTTGTAATTTCAGAATTACGTTACAAAGACAGCCGCATGATGGTGAAAGCACTCAAACTTATTATCATGTGTATATGCCACTCTAAGATCCTCTAGTTGTATTAGTTTCCTATTGCTGCTGAAACAAATTTCTATAAACCTAGTGGTTTAAAACAACACAAAGGTGTTACCTTAAAGTTTTGTAGGTCAGAAATCTTACACAGGTCTCACTGGACTGAAATCAAGCAGTTGGCATTGCCATGTTCCTTTTTGGAGGCTCTAAGGGGAAATCCATTTCCTCCCGTTTTCCATCTTGTAGAGGTGCCTACATTTCTTGGCTTTTCGTTCCCTTCTTTTATCTTCAAAGCTAGCAATGTTGCGCCTCTCTGACCATTTCCCCACAGGTATTTCTCTCTCAGACCCCCTTCTGTCTCTCTCTTCTACTTTTCAGGACCCTGTGATTACACTGGACCCACCTGGGTAGAGTCTGTTAATATCTCTATTTTACAGACAGCTGATTAGCACCTGAATTCCGTTTTGTTGTGTTGTTACAGGTCCCAGAGATTAAGATGTAGACATCTTTAGGGTGCCATTATTCTGCCTTACACACTGGTTAACCTAATCTCTCGTAATCATCAGCTGCCATTTCTGGACTCTCTATCCTAGCCATTCAGGCCTTACATTGTCACCTGTCTTATACTCCCCTCCCTTTTCTGGTTTTGACTTTGCTTTTTCTGGCCCTTAATATTTACCAGTAGGCTTAACTACTGTTCACTGTTTTGGGTTTTTTTTCCTTCAATAACTAGGTAACTTTCTTGTATTTTTCCCTGGTAACATTATTCTGTGATCTTTCTTGCTCGTATATAACTATTTTGTAAGGAATAGATAACCATTTCTGTATCCAGTGATTTGTATCTGTCTTACAGAATGTCCAGCTCTCACTGCTAACAGAAAGAGGGATGGGTGAAGCAGTACAAGAATTTGTGGACAAGGAGGAGAAAGATGCTATCGAGGAATTAGTGAAATACCAGTTGGAGAAAACACAGCAATTTCTTAAAAAACGTCACATTGATGCCCTAGAAGATAAAATTGATGAAGAAGTGAGTAATTAATTTGGATGTCTAGGTCTATTTAGACAGTCTCTCTTTAAGAGTAGCTCTGAGTTTTTTTTCTCATAAATCACTATTTAACCTGTCTGATTAGTTTCCTTATTTATAAAATTGAGATAATAAAATAAGGATTAAATTAGAAAATGTCTAGGAAGTGCCTAGAATAGAGTCTTACATATAATTGTACTGAATAAATGTTAGTTGTGTTTCCCACAGATAGTATCTTCTCTTCAAGATCCTGAAAGGACTTTCAGATGAACCTTGTAGGATGAAAATTCCTGCTCGTTTCCGTTTTTTAGTAAGCTTTGATTGAAATTTTGAATTTTATCTAGAAAATTTATTCTCTCTAAGCATAAAAGCAGTGGAAGAATTACACAGGAAAAGCTGTTTAGATTTGACTACATAGAAATTTTCAATGTTTGCGTATCAAATTGTCAGAAAACTAAAAGTGGTGACATGGGAAAATATTTGTATGTGGCCAGACCTCTTATAAATCTTATAAAAAATTAAACATTCTAATAGAATAATGAACAAAGGACGTGAATAGGTGGTTTACAAAAGAAATATAAATGGCTAATAAGCATATGAAAATTGTGTTTAGCCTATGATAATCAAAGAAACTCATATTTTTTATTTATCAAATTGACAGTGATTTGATAAAAGTAGTATGTAATACACTGTTGATTATAGTATTAATATTATGTTTGAACAGTGATTTGAGAAAAATAGTATCTTGTACACTATTGTTATAGTATTATGTTTGAACAGCTTTACTGAAAAGCAGTTTGGCAATGTATATCAAGAGATTTAAGAAGATTTACCCTTTAACTCAGCCCCAGGAATTTTCCTACAAAAATAGTGAGAGATTTATGTATGGAATTATTACCTTAGTGTTATCTATAGCAGGGAATAATTGCAAATGTTTTGGTACAATAAATGTTGGCACGTGTACTATATAGAATTCTAGGCAGCCATTAAAAATTACATTTTTAAAGAAGAACATGGAAAGATATTTCCAACATAATGTTAAGTGGGAAAAGAATTCCAAAGATGCAAAACTATGCACAATATAATCGATTTGTTTTTATTTATATGTGTGTGTGTACACCACCTGTGTTCAAAATCAGAACCCTTGTTACCATCAATGAGTTATCTAACCTCTCTGTGCCTCGATTTCCTCTAAAAAGTGGGGATAACAATGGAACCTCCTTCAAGGTTGTTGCGAGGATTAAAAGAATTAATCCATGTAAAGTCCTTAGGATACTGTCTGACACATAGTGCCTGCTTGGTGTTTTTACTCTGACTCTCATGTCTCCTCTATGAGTGATTTAGCACTTTTGGTATGCTGCTTACCACCTAGAGCACTCTGGCATATGATGCCAATTTTTAAAAAAAGTATTATTCCTGTATTTCCCTCTTCTACTGAGTCATAACAAACATGCTATTATTTCTTTGAGCTTAAAAAACAAAACTCTCGATCCCATTTCCATTTAGCTACTACTGTGTTTCTTTATTCCTCTTTTATGGCAGAATTGCTTCAAAGAGTTTCTATATTTTCTGCCCTAATTCTTCTCCCTCCTTTTTCTCTTTGACCATCCATTCAGGCTTTTGGCCCCTCATTCCAGCAAAGCTGATCTTGTCAAGGTCACCTGTGACTTCCATTGCTAAATCTGCTTTCGGTTTGCTGTCTTAAATCTCACTTGACCTCTTCTGGAAACATTTTTTTCATTGACTTTCATGACTGTGTGGTCTTCTGGTTTTCCTCCTACCTCACTGCCTGCATATTCTCAGTCTCTATTGTTGATTCCTCTCATCTCTCCAACCTCTTAAATTGGAGTGCCCAGAACTCAGTCCTTGGATACCTTTCCATCTACACATACCCTTTATGATCTCATACAGTTTCCTGGGTTTAAATACCATCTGTTTGGTGATAACTTTTAAAAGTCTAGCCCAAACCCCTGCTATAACTCAGGATTTCCATAGCCAACAGCCTGCTAGACCTTTCCATTTGGGTGCTTAATAGACATTTCAAACTTTTAGCAGTTCCACTCTGAATTGCTATTCCTCATCCCCTGCTCTCAAACTTGCTCTCCTATAGTGTTCTAGTGGAAGCACCATCTTTTCAGTTGCTCGGGTCAAAACCTTGAAGTCATCCTTGACTCCTTTCTTTCTGTTACCTGTGTGCTGACTGTCTAGAATTTATCTCTACCATTAGAATGTATATGCTATCTGACTGCTTCTTACCACCTTCATTGCTACTACCGGTGCAGGACATCGTCATTTCTCACCTGGATTATTCTTCCACACCCAATTCTATCCTCAGTTCAGCTGACCGAATCCTCACATATTTTGGATCCAGTCACTCCTGCTTACAAAAAACATCCTGCAAGGCCTGAATGCCGGACTCGTGTCTTTACCTTCATATCTGTTTCAGCTACAGCAACCTCCTTGCTGTTTCCTAAACATACCAGGCAGACTTTTGTCCCAGTGCCTTTGCACATATTCTTTCCTCTGATCAGAATGATTTCTCCCAGTTTTTTCCATGATTTGTTCTCTACCTCTTAAAATCGTTTCTCGTAGATTACCTTTTCAATGAGCCTTTTGTGATCGTCTTATTGAGATGTAACCTCTCAGCACTTTTATTTCTCTTCCTGATTTGTTTTATTTTTCTCTGAGTACTTACCTTTTTGCAAAGATTTCACAGGTTCAGATATTTGAAAGGACTTACAAAACTCTTCTGAGCATACTCACTTAATGTTTTTATTTATAGGCAATGGATATAGTGCAGTGAGAAAAAGAGTACAGCAGGCATTAAGGATCTGAGAGACACCCAGGCATGAGCTCCCAATGTCTTTATTTGCACACCTGGATTGTCACTGGATTGAACACCAAGATTTTGCAGTATTCCTAAAGGTTATGCTCTCTGGTCACATAGCAAGGTTGTACAGGTTGAAAACCATCAGTGAAAAACCATCCTAGAGGCTCCCCAGGGATAAACTTTCTGAGTCTAGCTGTAAATTAACTTGATCCTTGATGTCTTGTGAAATATAATATAACTTCTTATTTGCTACCCCTCTCCAATATATATACACTGAGGGCATGAATTGTTGACTATTCTATTAATTGCTGTATTCTCAGTTCCTACAGTAGTGTCTGGCACATAGTAGGTGCTCAGTAAATACGTGCTAAATAGATTATTAAATAAATGGGGCTTTTTCTCTAACTACATAACTATATTATAAGAGCCTTGTGAGCAGGAACCATTAAAAAAGAAAGCTATAGTATCCCTCTCAGTACCAGGACCAGTCAGCAAACATTCATTTGGTAGTCGACTGTTGATAAAAGTGGATCTTTCAGGGTCCTACCCACCTAACATTTTAGAGAGCCTCCTGGATGTCTCGCAGCCAAATTTGCAAGAGTGATTTGAGCAATGTAGTAAATATTCAAGCCTTATCAAGGAGAGATTTTTGTTTTTATCTGTTTTACTAAAGTATGACACCCATGGGATATTAGGATTTTTTTCCTCTGCAGTCTAACAGACTTTTTCCAGTGACATGTAACATTTTGGCAGCAGGTAATATAATTTTGCTTAGGGCTAGTATATTTTTTTAGAGTACATTTCTGAAATTTTAATGTAAGTAACTGGAAAAATATGATTTCTTTATTTAATCTTCTGTGAGACAAATTATAGTTAAATTTCCAAGTTTTATGTTACAATGTAAAGCATTTCTTAATCAATTGTAGGCCATTACTTTATTTTTATATAACTAGAATAAACATGTTTGTCATAACTCTGTTATGATCTAGGTACGTCGTTTCAGAGAAAGCAGACAAAAAAATACTAATGAAGAAGATGATGAAGTTCGAGAGGTAATTTTTCTGCTGTAAATTCTTATGCTTTTATGTCAGTTTGTTAAACTAGAATAACTAGTAGGTTTATTTAGAATAGTCAGTCCATAGGTATGGTGGGTAGGAGTGAGCAGGGATTGGCTGAGGGTAGCTGCCTTTGATTGATTTCAGTTCAGCCTGCAAATATTCTGCCTGTTGACATTGCTTTTTCTTTATTTTCCTTTTGTTCTTGTCTAAAACTTATTTAATTGTATGTGTGTTGGGGGGGGGGCATATGCAACAAGAGCCCTTATTAATCAAAATAATATCTAATTGCTAACAAAACATCTTATAGATACAAGACAAAAATCCTACCCTACTGAGCTGATACTATTTTGGGCAAAAAAGAAACTTGGTATTTTGGTTAGCAATGTTACCATGGGTAAACAGTTTCCATTGTCTGTTCTGAGCTACTAAAATTGGCTTGAGCACCGTCCTCACTGTCTTTTCAGTCCCTTTGGAGGTTAGGAACTATAAATTAGCAACCATTTACTTGAATTTTGGGCCTCTGTTTGGTACTTGGTGAATTCATGATTGAAATGTGTTTTCTTATTTTCTGATTGTCCTTAGTGTTTTATGATTGCTATCTGGTATTTAAAGGTTATTTTATAAATTATTTATTGTTGGTTTTGATTTGATTGCTTTCATTCAGCAGACGTTTTGCATAGTACCTGTTATATTAGGAATATAAGTATGAAAAAGGTATGGTCTATGTCCATAAGATTTTCTCAGTTTAGTAGGTAAGAGACATTTGTGAAGAAAATATTTATTGAATCCTTTTTGCTAGGCACCTTACTTACACTATGTCAGTTCCCACTTTATAAATGAGAAGACTGACACCGAACTCAAGGTCTAGGAAGAAATGATTCCTGGTTCTTAGATCATCTGGCTTAAACTTGAGTAACTCTTTCAATATATTAGTAACAGATTACAGAAATGTTTATGTTTGAATGGTTCCTTTGTGTTTGGAGCCACTAATTTCAGTTTTTCATTAATCTTTTAAAAGAGAAAGAGTAAACATTTTATATAAGGAAAGAATTAGGAGTTTAGATTCCCAGCTGTGTTTTAAGACTTTTGCCAGGTAATCAAGGTTTCCTAGGTAATTTTTCAGCAAGCCATAGGATGTTATAAATTTTTTCATTCTCAGTATACTATTTAGAGCTTAGGTAGTGGAGTTTGACACTTTGCCAAATGTAATATAATCTAATTCACAGCTTTGCAGAATCATTTAGCTCAGAATATGAATCTCAGTGCCATGTTTAAATTATTGAAACAAACAGACAAAATTATTAGCCCTTCCATTTAGAGAAAGAACATTATGCTTTAAAGTCCCTTGTTCACATGGAAAAACTCTCAAGTTTCTTCTTTAATTATAAGTTCACATCTAAATAAAGGACCAAACAGTAAATATTAGGCTTTGCAGGCATATATGGTCTCTATCACTTATTCTTGGTTTATTTTTTTATAGCCCTTTAAAAATATAAAAACTATTCTTAGTCTGACCCATAGTCCTTAGATTACCTGGCCTCTGATTTCTTATATTCTATCTGACTTTGAGGCAGGGTCGATATCCTCTTTCAAAATGTATTATAATACCATGCACAGTCAGCAGAGTGAAAAGGTGACCCACAGAATGGGAGATAATATTTATAAATCATATATCCAATAATGAATTAATATCCAGGATATATTTTTAAAACTTCTAAAACTCAACAATAACCAAAAAAACCCCAATTTAAAAAATGAGCAAAGGACTTACAGAGACATTTCTCCAAAGAAGATTTACAAATAATCAATAAGCACATGAAAAGATAACAACACTAATCATTAGAGAAATGCAAAATCACAATGATGTATCACTTCACACCCATTAGGGTGGCTATTACTTTTAAAAAGAGGAAATTAAGTTTTGGCAAGAATGTGGAGAAATTGGAACCCTTGTATATTGATGGTAGGAATGCAAAATGGGGCAGCTCCTATGGAAAACAGTATGATGGTTCTTCAAAAAATTAAACATAGTATTACCTATAATCTAGCAATTCTACTTCTAGATACATGACCAAAAAAATTGAAAGCAGGGACTTACAGATATTTGTATACCAGTGTTTATAGCAGCATGATACACAATAGCCAAAAGACAGAAACAACCCAAATGTCTATCAGCAGATGAATGGATAAATAAAATGTGCTATATACATGCAATGGAATGTTATTCAGTCTTAAAAAGGAATGAAATTCTGATACATGCCGCAATGTGGATGAAACTTGAAAATGTTATGTTAAGTGAAAAAAGCCAGATGCAAAAGGACAAATATTGTATAATCCTGCTTATATGAGATATCTAGAGCAGTCAAATTTATAGAGACAAAGTAGAGTAGTGGTTACCAGGGCCTGGGGAGGGAAGAATGGGAAGTTACCGTTGATACAGTGTTTCAGTTTGGGATGATGAAAAAGTTCTAGAGATGGATGATGGTTGCATTAATAATGTGAATGTTCTTAATGCTGCTGTACTACATTTAAAAATGGTTAAAAGAATAAATTTATGTATATTTCACCACAATAAAAAAAAGTGTAATACTAAGATAGTATGATTTCAGATCTCCCAGAAAGTGTATAGAAATATCTTTGTGATTGGCTCTAGATCTGCACTTATGAGGTGAAGTCCTAGAAGTAATACACTTCAAAGATGACAATAAACTCTAAAGTCTTTGGTGTGGAAAAAAGTAGAGTTAAAATATTTGAATGTAGTGTTTGAGGTGATAAAAATGAAGTTACAGTATTTAGACAAAGGGAAAAATACAAAATTAAGAGATGATACTTGGTAATTCATTTCAAGAAATAGTCATAATAGAGAGCATATGCATTTTAAATTTTGCTAAATACTGCCAAATTGCTCCAAAGATGGATAGTTTACATTCCAACCAGTGGCATTTGGGGGTGCTTATTTCCCCACATCCTTGCCTTCATGATGTATTACTATATCTTTTGATGTGTACAGATTTAAGGGGTGAGAATTATTTCCTACTGTTGGTTTTAATTCATACATCATTTTTTTACTAGTGAGTCTGAGTAATTTTTATGTTTATAAATTATTTATAGTTATATCAAACACATGGTCATTTTCTTTGCCCAAATTTTCTTTTTTGGGTAGTACTTTCTTTCTCTACTTGGTTTGTAAAAGTGCTCCTTTGAACACACTTGTGTGTTCTCTCTCTGTGTACACATACATATAATAGTATAGCATATATAGGGTTTTTGCCATGTAAAGAAAGTATCTACTTATTCCTAGGCTTATTTGTTTAAATCAGGAATGGCTGGTGAGTTAACATGCCTTTTTGGCATACATGGAGATAAGTATTTGGGTTTTTTCTTCCTTCTATTAATATAGTGAATTATATTAATATATATCCTATTATAGACCCATCCTTGTATCACTTTCTAAACCCTTGGTAATGGATATTCTGGTCTTTCCATGTGCTCCTGTATTCTGTTTGCTTTCATATTCATAAATAAGATACTGTAATTTTCTTTTTGGGCATACAGTCCTTTGTTAGTATCATGGCATGATGCTTTGTAAAACTATTAATAGCTTTTTTTTTTTTTTTCTTTATGCTTTGGCACTATTGAAATAGCAATAGGATTATCTGTTCTTTGAAAATTTGGTAGAATTTACCAATGAAACTTTCTGGTGGTGGTCCTTTTTAGGGATATGTTTCTTTTAACAGTTTTCTCAAAATTTTCTTTGATTATTGGTCTGTTGAGAGCATCTGGGTTGTTTTTGGTTTTTTTTTTTTTCCTTGTATCAGTTTAGGTTATTCATTTTCCAAATTATGTAGAATTGAGCATTCTGTCATAAGTCTTAATTTTCTTTGGATCTCACCCCCCATTCTTATTTCTAATTATGTATATTTGTATTTTCTTCCTTTTTGTTAAGCTGTGTAGTGATTTTTATCAATATTGTTTTGTCCCAAAGGATCAGTTCTTGCATTTATTAATTCTAATGTGTTTTTGTTTAAAATTTATTAATATATGATTTTATTTTATTCTTTCTAAAACTTAGATAGGCATTATATTATTTTTCCTGACTTTTTGAATACAGAATTAACTTATTTACATTCATCATTATTTAACAGGCTATAGGCTTTCTTATAAGCACTGCTTTAGCTCTCTCATGTGATATGCAATATTTTTGTTATTTTCTAGATATTCTATAATTTTAGTTTTGTTTTATAGTTTGACTGCAGAGTTTTTGCTTTATTATTATTAGCATCTTATTTTATTGCATGATGATTAGACAGTATGGTAATTCTGTTTCTGCTATCGAGCATTTATTGAGATTTTCCTTTGTACCCTATTACACATCCATTAATTTTCATAGGATCTTAAAAAGAAGTATGTTATTTAATTTCAGAGTACAGAATTCAACATGTATTAATTAGATCTATCTTATCAATTATGTAATTTAGGTCACCTTTTTAAAGTCTACTTTAAAAGATGTACAGCTGCTTCTTGTTATTTGTGGTAGTTATGTTCTATAAAGTTACTTCTAGCACTGACTTAGCAAATACTGAACCATTGCTCCTAGGGGAAGTGCAGGGTTAGGTTCCTATGAGCCGCTGGTTACAACATTTTTGTCAGCCAATCAATACATAATCTTTTTTATGTGTTTCTATTTAAAGACACTATTTAACATATATTGTTGATTCATTAACATTGAACTAATAGTGAACAGCACTGTAATTCATACCTGAATGAAGCTTATCTAACATGTATTTTCTCCATAAGGCTCATCACAGACTTGACTAAACAGAATTCTAGTACTATGCTGGAGGATTGTTTTAAACACCAAATTACCAAGCAAAAGCACAAAAATGCAAAAAAGTGGCAATAAATATATAGTCATGTGTGGTGGTCCTATAAGATTATAGTGTTATTTTTACTATATTTTCTATGTTTAGATATACAAATACCTCTGTGTTGCAGTTGCCTGCAGTATTCAGTACAGTGGCATGTTGTACAGGTTTGTAGCCTACGAGCAATAGGCTGTACCATATAGCCTTAGTATGTAGTAGGCTATACCATCCAAGTTTGTGTAAGTACATGCTATCTTGTTTGTACAAAGATGAAATCGCCTAATGACACATTTCCCAGAATGTGTCCCCATTGTTAAGTGACACATATCTATACCATAGCAAGACCACTTGTTTAAAGTACAAAAGCTAAAACAGGAGGGCAGAGTGACTCATTGTTTGACCTCAGCTGGGAAGTGTGTGTCGGGGAGCTCAAAATTTGCACTGCTCTGCACATGTCCGCAAATGACCACAGAAGTATCACAAATATTGATTTTTGTGATCACAGATAAATTTTGGCAAGTAGGTGAATTTGTAAATATGAAATTTATGAATAGGTAGGATTGACTGTACTTCATTTGGGACAGGAGAGATGAACCGAAATCTCTCTACCATTATTTCTTTTTATTTTTTGTTTTAGTCCTTAAAGTCTTTTTGCCCTTATAAACCATCGAGCCCTTAATGCAGTGATTTAGCTGTTATTTCACTTTAGCTAAGATCATCATTGTGAGGTTATATTACCTCTTACCCCCAACCCCTCTTCACTCCTACTTCTATCCTGCCTGCCTTCTTGACATCTGCTCATTTAGCCCTGTTTCTCCTTACTTTATGGTATCACAGAGCTTAAAAATTATGTGGTCATCTATTCTTAGACCCAGAACTTGCCATTGCAAGTAAGAGACTGTTGTCATGGCCTCTTGGGATATATACACCAGTTTTGGAGAGCTCTACAATGCCTGAAACTCTTCTCAACTTTCTTCCTTAGCCAGTCAAATATTCATTATACTCATTACTTCATAGCTTGTGTGTTTGTGATTGGAGCTATTTTCTAATTTTTTTGAAAATGTTTTGTTTTTGTTACATTTTGATTGGTTTAAGGGAAAATCAGGGCAGAATTGCTTTTATTCTGTCTTTAATCTGAAAATCTGTATTCATTTTAGAGTTAGTCAGAATATTTGGTTAATTCTCAAACTTGTCTTTCTAGCCGTTTTTATCAAATTAAAAATATTTGACATATTGGTTTTTATTCTTTCTTAGGTTTTCAGTTGATATATTCTACTTAATTCATACATATTTATAAGATTATTGTTCATGTTATTCTGATTACAAAAGTAATATTGTAGGAAAAGTATTAATATATTGTAGAAAACTTGTAATAATTCAGGAATAAAAAAGAAAAAAAAAGCACCCATTTTATCATTCCAAGATAACAGCTGTTTTTTTTTCTTGTTACTTATTAAGAGCCATTCTAAAAAGTAGCTTAAATGATGACAATCTCTTATAAATGATGTGCTAAATTAGGGATGATTGCCAATATTTATTCTAGTTCTGAAAGTTTTGAATCTGTGAAATTTTATTTTTCTTGGTAAACCTTTTAAAAAAGTCTCATTTTGTAGGTATTATAGTATTATAAATTGATCTGACAGATAATAAGCATTAAAAAACATTAAATTTGATTGGTGGGGAAGTTCTTTATATTTTTATAGCATGATTAATGAAAAATAATATAGACAATTTGACAACATTAAATGTTTATCTGAATGACTACATTAATGATTTTCAGGATGCTGCATTATCTCCGTATGTGTACTTTTCCCTTGTTATCCCTCTCAGGCCATGAATAGGGCCAGAGCTCTCAGATCTCAGTCAGAGGACTCTGCTTCTGCCTTTAGTGCTGATGACCTTATGAGTATAGATTTAGCAGAACAGATGGCCAATGACTCTGATGATAGCATCTCAGCAGCAGCCAGCAAAAGAAGAGGCCGAGGAAGAGGTCGAAGTGGAGGAAGAGGGCAGAATTCAGCATCAAGAGGAGAGTCTCAAAGAGGAAGAGGTTAGCACTGAGTACAGTCTTTTGCACATTCAGACTTGGCAGTTGAGTGGGAAATACAGAATTTTATCTTGTCAGAATTGGGTAATGAGTTTTTAATTCTAAAACACAATTTTTTTTTCTTTTTTTTTTGAGACACGGTCTCAGTTTTTTGCCCTAGCTAGAGTGCATTCGCATGATCATAACTCACTGCAACCTCAAACCCTGGGCTCAAGTGATCCCTCTGCCTCAGCCTCCTCAGTAGCTGGGACTACAAGTGTGTGGCATCACAGCCTAATTTTTCTATTTTGTTGTAGAGACCGGGTCTCATTCAGCCTGGTCTTGAACTCCTGACCTCAAGTGATCCCTCTGCCTTGGCCATCCAAAGTGCTAGGATTGTAGGCGTGAGCTACCATGCCCAGCCTAAAACACAGTTTTTTAAAAATTTATTTTTATAATGCATGAAGACAATCTTTAATGCAGTTCTGACATGTACCTTTTACTTAAATGAATGGCCCACATGCCCATAGGGTTTTAATTGTTCTTAACACATATTTTTTAAAAGCTTCACTGTGTTCTCTCACAGTACCTTCTGGGTACATTTAATGTCATATTTACACTCACATGTCAAGGTGATAGGCAAATATGAGTTGTTAAGGAAAATGGCTAGCTGGCTAGCTAATGGCCATTGGCAGGAGGAGGAAAATTCCAGATCCATCAAAATTATTATTTTAGTTGCTGTCATAAGATACAAATACCCACATGCTTATAAAATGGGTGTCATAAAATTTGTTTAAAAAAAAAACATTACCCCCAGACAATTTGATTTCTAAAAGTAATCATTAACATTATTTTTCATCATTGTATTTAATGTAGCACTATTGTCAGTGAATAGTTCAAACAAACAGAAAATGGTGATCCAGTAACTTCCTGACACATTATATAAATCCATCTCCAGGGATATTTTAAAATTGTTTCCATTAAATATTTATCCACAGGAATGTTATGCTGGTAAAATGAATAGAAATGTATTTTAAAATTTCCAGGGAGAGAAATCCCCATCTTCTAATGATGATTTTCATTATCCTTACATTTACAAAATTTTTTCTTAAATTTTAATTGGACAAATATGAACCAAATATAGTCTAAAAGAATAGTCCCTGAAAATTGATTGGTCAGACTCTGAATGTTTCTTCTCATATGTGTCTTTGGGTTTTTATAAATAAACTATTTTATATAACTTTATTTAGCTTTCATTTTGGTATCGCGTTTTTGAAAAAACACCATAGCTACTGTGATAGGATTATATATTGACTGCTCATTATTCTAACAGCAGGCACTGGTCTGGAGACCACTACTCGCAGCAGGAGTTCAAAGGCTACTGTGTCAACATCTAAAAATATGTGTATTTTAGATGGTAAGTATAGACTGGAAGTTATTTATCAATTCCAATATAGGAGGACCAAGGTAATCCCCATTAGGAACCCTCATTTATTTGTGTTGCCATCATTGGGAGACTTAAAAGGGCAATTAGGATCACCAGATAAATTAGTCCTTAAAATATCTTTGCCATGCATCAGAGCTGTTAAAATGGGTAAGCTTTAAAAATTATGTTTGTAATTCCTTACTTTTAGACAAATTTTGTTGTTATCACCCTTTGAGGCAGGCAGTCACTATACTGACAGTGGTCGAAAGAGAGGGGAACTCCCTGTTAATGTGCCGTTTTCTTGCTTTCCCTGTGCTGCTTCTGTCAGTCTCTTCTGTCCATAAAGACGAGTCAGGTGGGCTGCACTTGAGAAAAATTATGGCTAAGATCTTGGAATTAATTTGTGTGTGTTCTGTGGTCTAAAAATTGACTTTGACTTAAGGGGATCTATTAAACTATTTTTAATATTACAGTTTATGAGATCAGCCTAAGTTGTTAGTCATATTTATTACAAAAAGTTTATGTTAAGATAGGTGGTGATTTTTTTTCTACCTAGCATTTAGAATATATTCACATGTATTTTATTTATATTATCTATTATTTGAGGTTAATTGTTTTCTCACTTTGTCGGCTAGGGTTCGACACCTGGCAGCCTTGTGACTTGAGACAAGTCACTCACTCTTCTAGTTTGTTTACTTGTGAGTTGGGAATAATAATCTCTATCGTATTAGGTTATTCTGAAGATTAAATGAGCAAAAAGCCTGGTAGACAGTAGGCATTTATGAGATGTTAGCGTTATTAGTTTCCTGGTGCTTACCACAGGCTGCGTTCTTACACTGACTGTACAGAAGGAGGAGACAGAGTAAACCTACCCGACATGCACCTCAGCCCCAGCCCTGTGCCTGGTCTATATTGTGAATGAGGGGACATGGAGTTAAAGTAAATTAATGAATGAATGAATGTTAGTTATTGTTACTGTTATAAAAAATGAGGGAACAGGGGAACATAGAAAAAGAGAGTGAATAAAATATGAATACTTCCATGTTAAACCACCAAGAGTTGGATAGCATGCAGCCGACAAAGTCATAGATGTTGTTGATTACCCACCTTTACCTGAGCCCAAATTGCCTTTTTTCATCTTGGCTTGATTGTTTCATATGAAGCTTTCCTTGACACATGGGTAGAATTAATCACTTAAAGTGAGTCTTTGGGTTTCCATTGTTGTTAAGAAATCAGATACTAGTTAAGCTTGTTGCTATTCTTTCTTAAATATTCTTCCCTCAGCTTGCTGTCTTTGGTGTTCTTTAGTTTCACTATGATGAATTGAAATATGGTATTCTTTGTTATCCTCCTTAGGATTTATTGGGCTTCACGAATCTGTGAATTGGTATCTTTTATCATTTCTAGAAAATCCTTAGCTATTACCCCTTCAGATATGATGTCTATACTATTCTTTTTCTCCTTCCTTCTGGGTCTTCAATGAAATAAATACAAGACTTTTTTACTCTATCCTCCCATGACTCATAACTTCTCTTGTATTTTCTGTTGTTTTCTCTTTCTGTGCTACAGTCTAAGTAATTACTTTTGATCAGTCGTCCAATCCACTCATCTATTCTTTTCAACTGTCCTTTGAATTTTTAATTTTTATTGTTTGTTGGGGGGGTGGTATAGAAATTCTATTTGGTTCTTTTTAAATATGTTTTGTCACTTGTAATAGTTTTTAAAAATTCCCTGCAGATATTTTTAGGTCTGTCTTTAATTTTTTGTGTGTGCATAGTAAGGATATTTGTCTTGTATTTTGTGTCTAATAACCTAGTGTCTGAATGTCTTTGGACTCTTTCTTTTGTCTCTAATTTCTGTTTCTGTTGGTTCTTATTTGTGGTGACTTATTTCGTTCCATGCTTTGTTATCTATTATCCCTCGAAAATTATCAGTAGCAATAATTTGACAACTCGGATGAAGCTGTCTTCCTCCAGAGAACATTCATCTTTGCTTCTCCAAACTTGTAGGGCACCACAAGTCTTAGACCGCTTTGAACTAAATTTATAATTTGAGGGTTATTTGCACCAGTCAGGTGATACGTGCTTATGAAATCCTGTTTACCTCTGCTTCTCTCTTTAACCATTGGGGTCCTATCCTAAGGAAAGGGGGAAATGCATCAGGATTCCCACCTGGGGCAAGTCTTGGTTTATAGTATCTCACCCTTCCCCTCCAGGACTCAAAATTAATGTTCACATTTTCCCAGATTGAAGGTGAACTCAGGGAAAGGACTCTGCTTGCCTCTGTGAGTCTAGCTTTTCTTCAGTTTTGGCCTAGTAATTCCTCACTATGTGATCATCTCTTCAGTGGCATTAAGAAGTTGTTTGGGTTTTTTTGCTTTTTGAATATTTGAGGTAGCATTTTGGGTAGTCAGCAGAAGTGTTTGTCTGGATAACAGCCTACAGTGAACAGATTCAGAGGTTTTATCCTTATTTTCTTTTTTTAAAACACATGTGTGGCTGCCTCCTTTGCATCTAGGACTCTATGTCTCATAGGGGTTTTTATGAGCATTTTTTTTTTACTTCGCAACTTCAGCTCCTTTTGGAACCACTATGCCAATGAGACTTTCAAAGACACTCCTTAGTGACTGCTGCTCTGTTACCCATTAATAGTGTGTTATAAAGCTTCTATTGGTGTAGAAAAACTATAGAGACCAGTTATGGTGCTTTAGAAGTTTTACAAATTAACCAAATTTTTTAAAAATAATAATATTCATCTGTGAAGAGGCCATGTAAGCCAAATTAATATAAAACTTCAGATTTCCTGAATTATGTTCGAGGCAAAAATCTTGCTGTGATACCTTTTGCAGCATAGCATTGTGGTGAAGAACCCCAGCTCTGGAGTCAGGCCTGGTTTTGTCGGTCAGCCAGCTCTTCACTTACTGGCTCAGCACCCTTGCACTGTAGGGGCCATGAGAATGGGGTCTACGTCATTCTTATTCATCATTGTATCCACAGTGTTTGGCACATAGTAGGTGCTCATTAAATTTCAATACCTGAGAATGGACTGAATAAAAATTACTTAGAGATTGTATAGTGTGAAGGTTAAGAGCATAGTTCCAAAGTCAGAAAAATCTTGGTTTGAATCCTGTTTCCTTTGATTTACTGCCTGTTTGTCCTTCATCAGATTAGTGACGTTTTACATCTTTAAGTTTCAGTGTTCTCATTTGTAAGATTGAGTAATGACTGATTGTATCTACCTCATTGGGTTATTATGAGGATTAATGAGAAAATGCATATGAAGTACCTGGCACAGACTCTATGCATATTAAGTCCCCAATAAGTGTAGACTGTTGTTACTCCTTAGCTATAAAATTGGAGATGTTGTACTGACTTCACAGAGTAGTTATATTAAATGAGCTTAAGTATATGCAGTGCTTATCATAGCACCTAGTAAAAATTCAGTAGATGCTTGCTGCTAATACTATCAGTGGCAGTGTTTTGCAATAAGTTTATGAAGATGTATGTTATATAAATCGTTGGTCTAAATGTGTCTTTAACTGATTTGATCTAACGGTTTTGCTAATTTAACTGATTACTTCTAATATTGGGCCTTTTTAAAAAAAAATGAACTTATTTTTTAATGTGAATTCGTGAAACATTTTTATCAGGTTAGATTTGATGTTTTGTAAGCCTCTGGCAAAATAACCATGGGGTACTAACTAAACTTGCCATCACTTTGGGACAGAAGCAACAAATTAGACTATAAATTCTAGATCCCTATTATAAATGGAGGAGTGAAGAAATAAATAAAAGTCAAATTCTGTTATAACAAGCTCCATGGAGTATGGAGATGTATTGTTGTACTGAAATTTTACTGAGAAAGGTAGAAATTACACTTATGTAAGAATTGACAGCCCAGATTTTTCCACTGAAGTTAGTCAGTAAAGGATGGTGACTAAGTGAATAAAAGATAGCTCTGAAGCCACTACCTTCACGTTTAATTTACCACTATGAGTACCACTGCTGCTACTACATTTACTACTACTAATAGCCACATATATTTGAATGCTTTCTACCTGCTAGGCACTTGCCAAAGTTATTTATATTGACTACCTCTTATCCTGTCAACAGTTATCTGTATGAAGTATTTTGGTATTAATATTAACACTATTTTACAGGTGAGGAAATTCAGATTTAAGGAAGCCAATGAACTTGGCCATAGTCAAACTACTAAGTCAAAATGAGTCAACTCTAAAACCAGAGCTCTATCATCACACTATATTGCCTTCCTAACAAAACATGGTGCTTATTTTTCTGATAAAGTTTATTTATTTCACAGATATTTATTCACCTTTTGCTATCTACTGGGGATAAAAGGAAAGGTGTCTTATTTTCAAGAATCTCCAGAGTTTGAGGAGTCAGTGAATAAATATTGAGCAGAAGTATTCTTTGAAAGCGTTATGATCACTGGCTTTTATTCAGTTGCCCTGTGTTGCCTTTTGGGTAGAGAGGGATGTGAGAGCAGTCATTGAGTAAAGCAGATAAGAACTCTGCTCTGCTTCTGCCCCTCATCTCTCTGCTCAGATTATCATAAGATTGAGGATGGGACCTGGAATAGGAAACATGAGCAAATAATAAAACTTAGGCTGGGTAGAAAGATCCCTGAGATTTTCCGACTTGGAGAATTTTGAACTTCGTGTAATTATTTGAGTGTTCAGCTTTTTAAAATCCTCTTTCTTTTCTTTTCTTTTCTTTTCTTTTCTTTTCTTTTCTTTTCTTTTCTTTTCTTTTCTTTTCTTTCTTTTCTTGTCTTTCCTTCCTTCCTTCCTTCCTTCCTTCCTTCCTTCCTTCCTTCCTTCCTTCCTTCCTTCCTTTTCTTCTTTCCTTTCTTTTTCTTCTCTTTTCTTTTCTTTCTTTCTTTTTTTCCCCTGTTATTTAGTTTGTCGGTCAACTGGGAGGAGATTTTTTTTGATGCTAGCAAACTGGTAAGGCTAAGGAGAAAATAAACCTC
>RJWJ010003269.1:0-88731 GCA_004363605.1 Indri indri
AGGACTTCCAGCACTATGTTGAATAGAAGTGGAGATAGTGGGCAACCTTGTCTGGTTCCAGTTCTAAGTGGGAATGCTTTCAATTTTTCCCCATTCAGTATGATGTTGGCTGTGGGTTTGTCATATATGGCTTGTATCATTTTTAGGTAAGCCCCATCTATGCCTATTTTGTTAAGCATTCTTATCATAAAAGGGTGTTGAATTTTGTCAAATGCTTTTTCTGCATCTATTGAGAGGATCATATGGTCTTTGCTTTTGCTTCTATTTATGTGGTGAATTACATTTATAGATTTGCGTATGTTGAACCATCCCTGCATCTCTGGGATGAAGCCCACTTGGTCGTGATGGATTATTTTTTTTGATAAGCATCTGAATTCAGTTTGTTAGGATTTTGTTGAGAATGTTTGCATCTATATTCATAAGGGATATTGGTCTGTAGTTTTCTTTTTTTTGTTTTAAAATTTTTATTGTGAAATATGCATACAAGAGAATGTTTAAAATGCATAGGAATACTTAGTATAACACAAACAAAAACAAACCCACATGAACCTATCTCCCAGGTTAAGAATTAGAACATTGGGTAAAAAAAAGACATTCTATGGAAAAGACATCTGCACTCAGATGTTCACAGCAGCACAATTCATAACTCCAAAGATATGGAAACAACCCAAGTGTCCACCAACACATGAGTAGATCAACAAATGTGGTATATGTATACCATGGAGTTCCACTCAGCCACAAAAAAAAAAAAAATCATAAAGTAATATCCTTTGTACTCTCCTGGATGGAGCTGGAGCCCATTCTTCCAAGTGAAGCATCACAAGAATGGAAAAACAAATAGCACATGCACCATCAAACTGGCACCAATCCATCAACACTTATGTCCATATATGGAAGTAACATTCATAGGGTGTCAGGCAGGTGAGGGGGGAGGAGGGGATGGGTAAATTCACACCTAATGGGTGCGGTGCATGATGTCTGGGGGTTGGGCACACCTGTAGCTCTGACTTGTGCTGTGCAAAGGCAATATATGTAACCAAAGCATTTGTACCCCCATAATATTCTGAAATAAATAAATAAATACACTATTTGACATATATAAAGAAATAATTAGAACATTAATCTTTTTCCAATAAACACAGACAGAATTTGACTTGCACTTCCTACCAGTATGGAAAATTAGCATGGATTCTTGGCTCCCTCCCCTAAAGTCGACCTGTCAGAAATGACAGAAGAGAGAACATCATCGCTGCTGTCATCAAGCCAGAAACACTGGACTCTCAATTCTGCCATGTCCACCCTGAACAATCAGACTGCTCTTGTCGCTGTGCATGGCCTGCAATGTGTACAATTCCCGGTGGGGGCATCTGATTTGTTAAGCCTAGGTCACATGACTATGCCCTGATGCTAATGAGTTGGGAAAGTGAATCTGCATCCCTGTTGATTTATCTCAAGGCAGGTGCTGAAATTGAAATGGCAATAAAAAACCTTCCTAAAAAGAAAACTCCCAGACAAGATGGTTTCACACCCGAATTTTACCATACCTACAACGAAGAACTGGTGCCTATCCTGCAGAATTATTCCACAACGTCGAGAAGGAAGGAATCCTCCCCAACACATTTTATGAAGCCAACATAATCCCGATACCAAAACCAGGAAAGGATGCAACAAAAAAAGAAAACCACAGCCATGTGAGCACCCTAGTGTAGTTTTCTTTTTTTGTTGCGTCCTTTCCTGGTTTTGGTATCAGGGTTATGTTGGCTTCATAAAATGTGTTGGGGAGGATTCCTTCCTTCTCGACGTTGTGGAATAATTTCTGCAGGATAGGCACCAGTTCTTCTTTTTAGGTATGGTAAAATTCGGGTGTGAAACCATCTGGTCCGGGACTTTTCTTTTTAGGAAGGTTTTTTACTGCTGTCTCAATTTCAGTCCTTGATATTGGTCTGTTCAGGAATTCTATTTCTTCCTGGTTGAGCCTAGGGAGGCTGTGTGTTTCTAAAAATGTGTCCATTTCCTCCACATTTTCCAGTTTGTGTGCATAAAGGTTTTTGTAATATTCATAAATTGTATCTTGAATCTCCACGCATCAGTTGTGACTTCTCCTTTTTTATTCCTGATGGAGCTGATTAGAGTCCTTTCTTTTCTGCTTCTCATTAATCTAACAAGAGGCGTGTCAATTTTATTTATTTTTTCAAAGAACCAACTTTTTGTTTTATTAATCTTCCATATAGTTTCCCTGTTGTCAATTTCATTTAGTTCTGATTTGCTCTTATGAATTTCACTTCTTCTGCTGGGTTTGGGGTTGGTCTGTTCATCTTTTTCCAGCTCTTTGAGACGATTCATTAGGTTGTCTATTTGTGATCTTTCTGTCTTTTGGATATAGGCATTTATGGAAATAAACTTTCCTATCAGGACTGCTTTAGTTGTGTCCCACAGATTTTGATAATTTGTGTCTCCTTTGTCATTTAGTTCAAAGAATCTTTTGATTTCCCTCTCGATTTCCTCATTTATGAAATAATCGTTCAGCAGAAGGTTGTTTAGTTTCCACAACTTTGTGTAGAGATGATTCCACACTATTCTTGCATGTTTATTTTTCTATATGAAATTCAGCTTCCTAGAGGTATTTGTATTTAGATAATATTAAAGTTGTCAAATCCACATCTTTACGATGTTCAATGTTCCAACCCAAGAATATGGTATAGATTTTCCATTTGTTCAAGTCTCCAATTAGATCCTCCCCTTAGTGTTCCAAGTTGTCTTCAAAAAGATCTTGCACATTCCTAATAAATTTATTTCTAGGTCCATTATCATTTTTCTTACAATTGTAAAAAGGAATTTTTCATTATGTATTGTATTTATTTGTATATAAGGGAAGTTTGTCAATTTTATATATTAATTTTGTTCTGAAAAGTCTGAGTTATCTTATTGTCCATGATTTTTAAGTTTTTTCTCTTGTGTTTTCTAGGTATTCAATCATACCATACAAAATTGATAATTTTGCCTTCTCCTTTCCAGTTTTTACACTTCCTATTTCTTTGTCTTATCTTATTACATTGACTAAAATCTCCAGAACAAACTTAATTCTGACCTTCTTCCTGGCTTTAATGGAAATCTTTCTGGTGTTTAACCATTTAGCATGATATTTACTATTGGTTATATGTGTGTGTATATATATGTAAATTTATATAGTCATTTTAAGTCATTTTAAGGACTATCCAACTATTCGAATTTTATTGAGAGTTATTTTTTTAGTTGGGAATAGATATTGAATATCATTACTTACTAGCATTTCTCATGAATTTTTCTCGTTTTTCTATTAATATGGTGGGAGAACAGGCAAGGGAGAGAGTAACAACAATTTGGAATGACTTCATGGACAAAGTTGCAGTTGAGCTGAGATCTGAAGGATAATTAAAATTTCTGGTTTCAAAATGGCAAACTAAATGCACATAATAGTTTTCCTACTTCCTTACTTCATTCCTTCCACCTCCCTTTCTCCACCAAAGCTAAGAGGACTGTATATGTGTGTATGTTTGCGTGTGAAGTAAATATATAGCTGAGCTCAAAACCAAGAAGATACATTGTTAGACGACTAAAATCTGAAGAATCCCTGCAAAACTAAAAGCTGACAAATCAAACTAAAGAGGGAAACAACAGCCTAGGGCACACGCGGATTAAGTGCCAGGAGCTGTATTCACAAAATGTAAAAGCTACACAAAGGGTACTTCACGTTTAGAGGCTACAAAATCTGAGAAGGGTGTGGCATAGGGGAAACTGACAAGGGGATTAAAAGGGTCACTGAAGTGATTGTAGCAGCCAAGCTTGTCAACCTCTGTGTATTCCTCTGCTGTATCCCCACCATGAGTCAGGCAATAGCAATGGGGGTGTCTGTCTTCAGGTAGGGGCAGTGCTTGAGTCAGAAAGGCAGCATAGTCTCCCTGGAGGCTAGCAACTTCTGGGAGGAAAGGAGAGTGTTCATGCCCTAATTGCCAACTGTTAAAATATCCTGCCCATTGACACGTTAAAGGCATCTCTATCCATCTTCTCCTCTCACTGAAAACAGTGTACGAACCCCACAGGCACCTCCCAGGAAACTACATAAACAGAGGCAGCAAAGATCTAGCATGAAACCTCATCAATAGATATCATTTCATAATTAAGAATCACAAAATATTTGAGTACCAGCATACACAACAAACTGAAGGATGGGAAGCATTTTACCAGGCAGTGATAGAAAAAAATACATTGCAGGTAGAAGGAAATAATGTACATCAACAAAGGCGCAGGGGAGAGAAAGAATAGGATATGTTTCAAATACAGAGCATAGCCTGCAAGAGGAGATAAGCTTGGAGGGCTGGGGCCAGATTGTGGAGGGTTTCAGATGCCAACTGGAACCATTTGGGTTTTATCCTGTAAGCAATGAGAATGGAGACAGTGGAGGTTTATGAGAAGGAGAGTGACATGATGACAGCTTTGCTTTAGAAAGATTACTCTGACGGGAATTAGGAGTGCAGATAGAAGTGAAGAGTCAAGCCATTTAGAGGGCTCCTGCAAGAGACTAGAGCAGAAATGACCAAGGCCTAATTGAGGGCAGTGGCAGTAGGAGATGAAAGGAGAAGAAAGAAATGAGACATATTGTAAAGCATCTGTAAACAATTAGGTTTAAGGGTTCAGGATTAGGGAGCCAAAGGAGGCACAAGTGATGTTAAGTTGTACATCATGTACCAGTCACTGAGTTAGGGACCTAAAAGAGAGCCGTATTTGGGTTTGTTTTGTCATTGTTATTGTTGTTTGGAGGTGAAGAGTTCATTTTGGGACAGTTTGTGTTTGAGGTGCCTGAGGGATATCTAAATGAAAATATACTGTAAGAAGTTGGAAGTTTGATGCCAATTTCAGGAAAGAAGCCAAAAGTAAGAAATACACATTTGAGCAGTCTTTTGCAAGAGTGGATTAGATAACACCCCCCCCCCCTGAGTGAATGAGGTGAAGAAGTAATGGGGAGACTGGGACAAAGTTTCCAAATGACAAAAAGTTGTCTTAGGAACTGACTGAGCCATTTTCAATAAAATGCTATATGAAGCAAAATGATTTTATTTTTGTTTTTATTTTGTTTCTATTAATAAGTAACAAATAATTTGGCCAAGTAATCATGGGAGTAACTCACTAGAAACAAACTGGTGTGAGAAAGACTATATTCTCTCAACAAATAAAGAAGTTTGGGTTGAGTAATGTTGATAAAAATAAAGCCGTACATAATGTTTAAGTTAAATGTTTATTTTGCAGTTGGGGAAATGCAAGTACAAAGAAGTGAAGTGACTCCTCCAAAATCACATAGTTAGCCAGAGTCAGAGCAAGACTAGAACACAGTTCTTCCACTTTATAGCCCAGTGATTTATCTTCTCCCTCTACCCCCACCCCACTAAGTCACAGTGCCCTCTCTTGCCACAGCTAACAATTGACATGGTTGATTACTGTATTTGATCTTAAAAGAATTACAACCATAATTTAAAATGTTTAGAGGGGTCAGTGCATGTACCATGCTGGCAGTTTGTCTATTTAATATGTAGTTAACTGTCAATTACCCCTGCTAGTAATAAAAAGGAAACTATGGTAAGGGTAGTCAAAACAATAGGTACATTTAAAAAATCATTTGTTGTGAGTTTAATATATATTTAAAATTCACATCATTTAAAGGAAATCACGTACTCTCAAAAGGTTATCTGCAAAAATAGATGTTTATAAAGTAAATCATTCTCTCCCTGACTTACAGCACAATTTCTAAGATACATTCCCATGAAAAAGATAAAAAACATTGTGTTTTCAAGGCGGTCCAATACTTTTAAATCATTAAGAAGTCTTTAATACACGATAAACATCAGAAAAATACTCCTTGGAGCCTATGGAATAAAGTCCACACCCCACAGCATGCCATCTAAAGTTTCTAACTTCAGAGTCCTAACCTAGCTTTCCAAATTCATCTCCCATTACACCCCTATGTCAATCCTTTCTCCCAATGACACTAAACTATAAGCTCTTCCCCAAACATTCAATGTATAATCAGGCTTCCCTCTATGCCTTTGCTCATACTGTTCCTTGAGTTTGAAAATGCCCATCTTTATAATCATCTGTCAAAATTCCTACCTGTTTTTCAAATCTAGCTCAAATGAAGCCATCCATGATCACTCCACAAGAAAGTACTCTCTCTCCTCTGTACCTTCCTTGGGAATAGACAAGAGAATCTGAGCACAACCTCAGTATAGTTCTGGAACACATTTAAAATATTACATCTTCTTAAAACGTAGTTCAAATTTACCATTCATTCGTCTGTCCCTAAAATATGTTATATGCTAGAAATCATACTCACCACTGAGAATATAATGATGAGCAAGAAAGAGTCCCTGCTTTTGAGAAGTTCACAGTCAAGCCAGAGAGGCAAACAACTAAATAGGCAATTATAATCAAAGTATGATGAGTGTTGTCATAGGGGTAAGTCCAGGATGCTAAGGAACCAAGGAGGAGAGTCATTGAAACCAACTCTAGAGAGAAAGAAGTCTTAGAAGAAGTGAGGCTTACGTTGGAATATTAAGGATGAGTAGAAATTATCTAGACAAAATGGCAAGGATGAGTGCATGGCATGAGACAAAATTGGAAAGAGAGGTAGTGCCAAGATGATGTAGGGCCTTATTGACTCCTTATAGGAGTGTTGATTTTATTTGAAAAGCAAAGAAGAGTCACTAGAAGGCTTTAAAGCAGGCAATGGTATGCTTTGATTTACATTTTTCAAAGATAATTTTGCATGCTGAGTTGAGAATGGATTGGAAGAAAGGTGGGATAAGAGTGAAAATAGGGAGATCACTTAGGAGGCTCTTGTAGTAGTGGAGGCAGGAGAGAATGGTAGCTTAAAGTGGTACTTTGGCTACTAGTGCTGAACTAAGAAGGTTCCAATAGACATGTTAATAGTAGAAAATGGACAATTTCAAGAAATGTTAAAGAGGTAGAACTTACAGGACTTAAGGACTGAATGGATGGGAATGGGGCTGCTGAGAGTAAGTTCAGGATCCAGTGAAAAACTCCTAGCAGAGCTGGCATAGAAGGGAACTTCTTCAACTTGATAGAAAGTCAGATATAAAAAAGTTCATACTAACTCATACAACTTAATAGACAAAGAAAAAGAAACACACAAGTAACCCAAATAAAAAATGGGCAAAGAACCTAAATAGACAGTTTTCCAAAGAAGACATACAAATAGCCAATAGGTATATGAAAAGGTACTCAACGTCACTAATCATCAGGAAAATAATTCAAGTCACAACCACAATGAGGGATCACCTCACACCTGTTAGGATGACTAGTATGAAAATGATAAGATATAACAAATGTTGGTGAGGGTGTAGAGAAAAGGGAACCTTTATAACCTGTTGGAATGTAAATTGACACAGCTATTATGGATAATAGTATGAAGGCTCCTCAAAAAATTAAAAATAGAACTACCATATGATCCCTCAATTCCACTTTAGGGTATGTATTCAAAGGCAATTAAATCAGTACCTCAGAGAGATATCTGTACTCCCATGTTCATCGCAGTATTATACACGACAGCCAAGATATGGAAACAACCTAAGTGCCCATAAGCAGATGAATAGATAAAGAAAATGTGATGTGTGTGTGTGTGTATGTGTGTGTATACACACACATACATATATTATGTATACATATAATGGAATATTATTCAGCCATAAAACTAAAGGAAATCCTGCCATTTGTGACAATTTGGATGAACCCAGAAGACATTATGCTAAGTGAATTAAGCTATATACTGAAAGACAAATACTGCATGATATCACTTACATGTAGAATCTAAAAAAAATTGAACTCACAGAAGCAGAAAATAGAATGGTTGCCAAAGGCTGGAGAGTATATGGTGAGGGGAGAAAATGGGGAGATGTTGGTCAAAGGGTATAAACATTCAGTTATAAGATGAGTAAGTTCTGGAGATCTCATAATGCATGGTGACTATAGTTAAATTTGCTGAAACAGTTGATCTTAAGTACTCTCACCACAAAAAGATGGTAGCCCTTTAAGGTGATTGAGGTGCCAATTAACTTGATTGTGGTGATTATTTCACAATGTATATCAAGTCATCGTTTTGTACACCTTACATTTATACAATTTTTGTCAATTTTATCTCAATAAAGAGGAAGGAAAACAGATTATCTGAAAATAAGTAAAAATTCAAAAGTAAACATTATACTCCACCAACTCCATTGACATGGGACTCCAGAACAAAAATCTATAGTGACAAAAAGCAAATAGGTGCTTGTCTGGGGCTGGGAGGTGAAGGATTAACTGGGAAGGAGCAATTGACTTTTGGAGGGATGGAAGTGTTCTATAGCATGATTGTGGTGATGGTGACACATATTTATAAATTTGTCAAAATCCCTTAAATGTACACTTAAAAGTATGCATTTTATTGTATGTTAATTATACCTCAATAAAGTTTAAATTAAAACCTAAACGTAGGTGAGGAAGTAGAGATGGTAAGCTCACCTTATTCTTTGATAAATTTTGGCTAGGTAGCTAGTCGGGATCAGGGCTTCAACCTACAGCTAGGGTTAGGGCCTAAACCCGTAACAACAGTTAGAGTTCAACCTATAACCAGGGTCAGGGCCTCAGCCTGTGACCAATATTAAGTTTTTACTTATGACTAAAGTTTGAGTTTTTCCAGGACTAAGGTTAGGGCTCAGGCTGAGACTATCCATAGAGTTAAAGCTTATGGCCTCTGTTCAGTCTGTACCTGGAGAACAGAGTAAAGCTATCGGGCCTAAATTAGAAGAAACCCACTACCTTGGTCCCATTGCCATAGGGCTCTGACCAGCTGAGTTAACCAGCCAGAGTTTGCTTTGGAAGAATATATAAGAGAGTACCCTGGGAGCCACTACTTGTGGGTCCTTCAATCTCTGCTTACAATTAGTGGAGAAAGTCATTTTCTCTCATCATGCTTCCCATTACCCAGTCTTCCAAGTGAGGAACATGATCTCTATTTCTCACCATGAGATGAGGAGGTGGTGGGGGGAGGAAAACAAGGAAGGGGCAAGGAGCTTGAATTAACATTAAAAGCTTCTTTTCTCTCCTGTCCTGCAAACTTCTGTCTCTTACTGAATACCAAGCCAAAGTTTCTATATTAACCCTCCAGGCATCAGTTCCTTTCTGTTGCTCCTACCCTTAATTTGAGTACTTATTGGTTTTTTGAAATCAAATATATTTATATTGACTCCTTTATCAGACTGCTGTAATTGATTTTTGTCTATTGTTTGTGTTCCCTCTTGACTTATCTCCCTATATGAACACATGCCCACGTGCACAAACATTTCGAAATCGTAAGTGTTAATATTTGAAAATATTTACAATGATATCTGGACTTCCAACTAGAAATTTCAAGTAGCCAAAAAGTATACACACTTCTTCTTCAGGATGCTTAAAGTGTAGTTTAGTCCCTTGTCTTAGTCCGTTTTGTGCTGCTATAAGAAAATACCACAGACTGGGTAATTTATAATAAACAGAATTTTATTGGCTCACAATTCTAGAGGCTGGGAAGTCCAATATCAAGGTGCCAGCATCTAGCAAGGGCCTTCTTGCTGTGTCATAACATGGCAAAAGGCATCAAATGGGGCAAGCGTAAAAAAGAGAGAGAGAATGCACCAGAGGGGGTGAACTCATTCCTGCAATAATGATAATGAACCCAATCCTGTGATAACAGTTTTAGTTCACCAATGAGGGAGGAGCCCTCATGAGTTAAATACCTCATAAAGTTCCCACCCCCCCAATACTGTCACAATGGCAATTAAATTTCAACATGAGTTTTGAACAAACATTTAAGTCTTAGCACTCCTTAAAAAATGAATTCATTAAACATTTTATGCAGAGCAATAACTGCACTAGGTACTGAAGGGAGAAGGGTACAAAGAAGATTTTGCTTTATCCAATTGTTCTACGGGCTGCTTTGCCTAGTTCCCAAGCCACAGAATTCCTCTGTTGCTAGACCTCAGAATCACAGAAGCTCCTGGGAATAATGATGGTATGACTAGCTCCAGAAAAGCTTAATCTTGGTCTTTAAGAAGTAACTCAAAACACGGATAATAGATGAAGAGAAATATTTAGGCAACAAAGGATAAATAATAATATTGTTTATGATGATGGTGATGATTTTAAATCATTTAGATTTTAGATCAGGATAATATTATTTGAGATCATTTTTCTCCTGGTGCCCCTAGTTTGTACCTAAATGACCACCACCCCCTTCCAAATTCCATCAGTTCAGCAGTTCTGTGTTCATTGCTTCAGGAAGGGATACGACTGAAGAAAAGCAGAAATAAGAGTTTTTCCATTTTGGTGCCCCAAAGCTTAGGTTCTGAGGACACTAGAGAGGACGGAGGGTAAAGTGAATATGTTTATTGAGAAGGAAAGTATTTTGTATTTACTCAGACTAGAAAAGATCCTTCACTGCGAGAAGGGAAGAGACAGAGAAATTTTGAGATTATAGATAAAACCCAGCAAGAGGGTCTCTGCAACTTGCCTCCTGGTCAAAGTCTTGAGGAATAAAGAGGAAAAGAAATTTCTATGGCTGATCATGACCAGGAAGGAGCAGAATGACTTCCAAGTCCTCAAATGAAGGATGGAAATATGAGAGAGAACCATTAGAGCTAAAGGGGATAGGTGGAGGGATGTCAAAGTTGCAACCTGCCCAGTAGATGACACTGAGGACCAAATGGCTCCCCAGTGCACACAACCCTACAGAAGGAAGGAGACATCATTGAACAATATTGAATTCAGCCATCCTAGGGGTTTGGGGACCCAAAGAGAAGTTGAGCTATAGAAACCTAAATTTGTGGACTGAGACTTAAACCAACCACCCCAATATGTAAAAGAAGATGATAATCTTGAAGTAATTCACTTTACGGGTTCCTTAAATTTACCTGAAAGTTGCTTCTTTGGGGATGTTATTAAATGGTGCCAACCCCCCAATAAACGGTATCACACAGTTGGTTAGAAAAAAGAGGACCTCAAATGGCACCTCACAGGTGCAAATGTCATCAATTTCTAACTGCAGGTAAAAATTAGACAGCAATTAAATGAGGATCGTGATGCTTGTGGATGGTACAATTTTCCCCAGGAGAAGCTATCTGTCAACATTTAGCTATATATATGGAGTGATATCAGATACTTGTACAGTATAACTCATTTTTTTGTCAGTCAAACATCTGATCTTAGACATACGGTAGTATTTAACTTACAGTTGTAGACACACAGAAGCACGCACACACACTCCCCCACATGTGTAAACAGCCACATCATATTGCTCAAAATCAAAGCATCTCGGTGAATACAAATAGTCTCTCTTCCATGTCTTAGCTTAGGCAGTTCCAGATATGCTTTTAAACTGCTAACTGAAATATCAACCATAGGTGACTTTAGATTAAACGTTTGTCTTGGACTTCCTCATCTAACTCTTTAGAGGGACTGCCTGTTGCCATTACCTCCCTCCTCACATCCGCCTATGCTCTCTTGAGTTTGTTTCTTTTTTCTTTTTTTTTTTTTTTAGTCACTTCCAGTCCAAAAGTGATTCAAGGTCCACCTTCTCTGAACCATCCTCAATTTCTGATGAGCGCGCCCCCAGTTTGCATTTCCTCAATTCTGATACCCAGGCCACTTTGTCATATTTTCTCTTCTGTCAATTTGTTAGTCTTCTCCCTACTAAACTACCAGCACCAGGCAGTGTGATGGTTCCCATGTTCCCTTCACTAGTTTCATATGTATTTCTCTCACTTTTTCTAATTCATAAGGTTCAGTCTAAGAAGATAGCATAGTGTAAAGACAATGACAAAAAGCACTAGACTTGAAGTGCTTACGCTCCAAAAGCTGAAGTCCAAGCCTCTTTCTCCCATTTACTAGCTGGGAGCACTTTGACAAGTCTTTTTCAGTTCTCAAGCCTTAGTTTCCTGATTGGTAGATTTAAGGGTTGAATTAGACCAAGGTTCTGCAAACTGGAGAGTCTATGGTTAACAGGGCTCACTGATATGTTTTGTTTGGCATGCATAGTGTTTAAATTTTTAAAAATGATTTTAGATGGAGAATGCATGCTCTACTTCCCCAAAGTCCCACCATTACCTAATGTCTTCCACTTACCAGCTTAATTTATGGGCATTTGTGTTTAGGACTGCTGGATTAGGTGCTTTGTTTCTAATATTCATTCAACTCTAGCGACATTTTATGTCTTTTACATTCTTTTACTCTTCCAACAGACACCTCCTAGTCCACATTCCCTGGCCATAGCAACATTTTAATCAAGAAATTCTCTGTGCCTGGCACTATGGTTTGGACAGTAAAGGTTAATAAATTGAGGAAGATAAAGTCTGAACAAGGAGGGAGACAAACTCATTGAAAGAACTAGGAGTTAAATTAGGTTTTAACAGGTGCTATATGGGGCTTCAGATGTCTATCTGGCCATGATGCACAAATAATGTGCCCCATTCACACTTGATCCACAACTCTCTTCAGTCTCTCATCTCCCTCAGATCACCAGTCACTCCATGTGAGACAGGCCATCCCAGGGCACCCTCTACTATTCCAGTACCCTCTGGCCTTCTGAGGCCAGAAACAACAGAGAACACCACCCAGGTTTCAATCCCTTCAAAGGCAGCAGCTTTAAAATGTTCATAAAAGCAGCTCAGCAGGCTTCTTGGACATCAAATCTCTCTTACAAAACATTTTGATGTGTTAAGTGTAAATTAATTGTACGCACATGGATTCAATAGGTCCCGCAATGTGCCTGGGCTTAAAAACAAAGGAAAACATCTCAGTGCAGTATCCAGGGACATTTGGCAGCTACAAAATATTGGAAAGTAAAATGTTTTTGATATTCCACAGGACTTCAACCATGATGAGGCTTCTGGACCCTACCTGCTCCCATTCCTTTCCTGCCTTGTCAATCGAGCTCAGTCCAACTATAATACCAACACACCAACCAGTAATAAAAAAAAGACAATGCTATTATCTTATTCCACTCAGGAATACTGTGTACCAAATGACCACTTGTGCACTCTAGATAAAAAATGGTATGTATGTCTGTGGGAAAAACTAAAATCCAGTGGTGGAGGCTTGCATGTAGTTTTAAGGTAGCCTCATATATGATGATAGACTCTCCAATAGAGCTGGGAAGATGTGATGATCTTCTATAGCAAGTTTCTAGTTTGATGAAAGAGAAATTCCTACTCTCATGGAACCTCCTATATAACCAGTAAGACAGAAATAACATCCAGAGCATATCCAGTAGGAAGATCACATAGATTAAGCTCCTGATGCTGGTATTGACAAACAAAACATAACCACTATTCAGACTCTCACTAGATTCATATTCTTTGCTATTTAGAACAATATATTTTGTGGGTGCTAATAATAATGATAGTAACAATACTACTATCTCCACTACTACTATTACTACTACTGTAACTAATAATAATAATAATAATAGAAAATAGGGTCTTCCATTTATCAGTACCCCTACATGATAGGCACCTAACTAGGCATTTTATATTCATTTATACAGTGTCTTCTTTAATCTACCCAACTACCCTGCAAGGTAGGTATTAATAGTCACATTTGGAAGATATGGAAACCAAATCTCTGATAACAGGGTTATATGCAGTCCATATATATTTAGGTACCTTCTGGCCACACATACTTCCATAAAATGTACTTTTGTTCTCTCCCTCCTCTGACACTGCCAGATAAAGACCATGTTCTTCCTCTATTCTATATTTCCTTTCTAATAAAAACTCATGTTCCTTACTCATAGGAAAGCTAAGCACTGGACTCAGAACTACATGGGTGTTCAATCTATATCGTAACTAAATAACTGACTTTGTTATTCAGGTTTGACTCTGTTAGAGCCATACTTAAGCAGCACTGCTGCTGCCTAGGTGTCTTAAGGAGTTTTGCATGAACCAGTGCTCTTGGTTGTTTATGTTTATGCTTCCTACTTCCCACAGCACTGAAGCATTAGTCCATTGTGATCTTGGCTAGGAGACAAATCTGAAAGATAGGTAACCATGGTGCACAGTGATTGTTCCCCTCTACTCTGATGACAAGGGATTTCTTACTAAATCAAGCTCATCGCTCCTGGCAGGCTCCCTCCTTTCCAGGGAAGTCTTTCCCCAGGAGGCTCCTCAGGATCACATGCTCCATCAGTTCACCAGCTGTGTCCAGTGAACCTTAATCCTAGTTTATGCTCAAGCTGGGGAGGACCAATGGATCAGCTGAGCTCATTGTGTAGAAATGTCATGGACTCAAGCCAGGCACTGTGAGCAGGCAGCAAAATCCAGAACCAGGAGACCAGGTCACCCTGTGTCATCTTGCCAATCCACAGGCACAACCCTGGCCAAACCCAGCAAGTCCTGGCTTAACAAAGCCAAAGGAAAGATTCAAGTCTGCAGTCAGAGGCTGAAGCTAAGGTCTTAGTTAGGTAGAAAGAGTCACAGGAGGTTCTTGACCAGCCCAACCTGGAGAATGATTACTGAACCAGTGGAAATGGAAAATTCCAGAAGAGAAAGTAATTTTCAAAATTTTTGATCAATATCACTCTTCATTCATATGAATTCTTTCAGTGAATCTCGGTATTTCTAATAAAATTGAGAAGATGGTTGGCATACTGCTCATTGAGTATAGGCACTTATGCCAAAAAGCTCTGGGTTCAAATACCAGCTCTGCCATTTACCCCACCTGTGTGGCCTTGGATAAGTTTCTTTACTTCTCCATGCCTCAGTTTTTGCCATCTATAAAATAGCGATAATAATAGTGCCTACCTCATGGTGCTGTTTTGATAGTTAAATGAATAAATACATGGGAAGCTGGTAAAACAATGCCTAGTAAATTCTCAATAAATGTTTGTTTATTGTTTTAGTAGATGAACTCTGAGTGGCTCTCATTGAAAGAGGGGTGAGGATGGGCATCCCAAAGCCAACCCCTTCATGTGGCACCATTGCTCCAGTACAACTTTCTACCCCATCCAAGAGACTCCTCTACAGCATCTGTACACTGCTTAATACTGTGCATGATGGGGACCCTATTTCCTTAAATATCTGTTACCAGCTCTAATTACTCCAAACATCAAAGCTTTCTCTTATATTGATTCAAAATCTACTACCCAGTAGAGTGGGAGATGCCACTGATCCAAGAGGCAACAAGGTATAGCAGAAAGCAGTTGTCCTTTAGTCAGACAAACATAGAATCCTATCTCTGTAACTTCTTAGTTGTGTAATCTTGGGGAAGTTACTTAACATCTTTGAGCCTCTGTTCCCTGATCTGGAAAGCAGGGATAATAATATCACCTAAGGCACAGAGTTGCTGCTATGGACTGAATTGTATCCCCGCAAATATTCATATGTTGAAGTCCAAACCCCTCAATTTGACTGTTTCTAGAGATAGGATCTTTAGGAGGTAATTAAAGTTATGTGAGATCATAAGGGTGGGGCCAAATCTGACAGAACTGTGGCCTGGTAAGAAGAGGAAGAGTTCTCCCTCCTCTTTTCCCTTCCCACATGTAGGCACCAAGGAAAGGCTATGTGAGCATACAGCTAGAAGACAGCCATCTGTATGCCAGGAACAGTGCCATCACCAGGAATGAAATTTGCTGACACTTTGTTGGTTTTCTTTTTTATTAATTTCAAAATATTAATGGGGTACAAGTGTTTTTATTAGAAGAATGTATTGTCTAATGCTGAAGTCAGAGCTTTTAGTGTGCCTGTCACTAGAATAATGTAAATTGTACCCAAAAGGTAAGTTTTCATCCCTCACCTGCCTCTAACCCTCACCCCTTCTTAGTTTCCAATGTCATTTACACCACTTTATGACCATGTGTACCCATAATTTAGCTCCCCGATTAGTGAGAACATGTTTGTTTTTCCATTCCCGAGACACTTCACTTAGGATAATGGTCCCTAGTTCCATCCCACTTGCTGCAAAAGACATTATTTCATTCTTTTTTATGGCTGAATAGGACTACATGGTGTGTGTGTGTGTGTGTGTGTGTGTGTGTGTGTGTGCGTGTGTCACATTTTCTTTATCCACTCATGGAATGATGGGCACATAGGTTGATTCAATATCTTTGCAATTGTGAATTGTGCTGCAATAAACAGTCAGGTGCAGGTGTCTTTTCGATATAATGACTTCTTTTCCTTTGGGTAGATCTCCAGTAATGAGATTGCTGGATTGAATGGTAGGTCTACTTTTAGTTCTTTGAGGAATTTCCATACTGTATTCCATAGAGGTTGTACTGTATATAATTTACAGTCCCACCAACAGTACATAAGTGTTCCATTTTTACCACATCCACATCAACATATATTGTTTTCTGATTTTTTAGTAAAAGCCATTTGTATAGGGTTAAGGTGGTATCTCATTGTGATTTTAATTTGCATTTCCCCGATAATTAGTGATGTTGAGCATTTTTTCATATGTCTGTTGGCCATTTGTCTATCTTCTTTTGAAAAAACTCTGTTCATATCTTTTGCCCACTTTATAATGGGGTTATTCGTTGTTTTTTTTTCTTGCTGATTTGAGTTCTTTGTAGATTCTGGATATTAGTCCTTTGTAAGATGTATAGTTTTCTACTATTTTCTCCCATAGTATAGGTTGTCTATTTACTCTGTTGATTATTTCCCTTGCTGTACAATAACTTTTTAATTGAATTAAGTCATGCTTATTTATTTCTTTTGTTGCCGTATTTGCCTTTGAGGTCTTAGTCATAAATTCTTTGCCTAAGTTGATGTCTAGAAGAGTTTTTTCTACATTTTCTACTAGAAATTTTATGGTTTCAGGTCTTAAATATAAGTCTTTAATCCATCTTTAGTTCATTTTTGCATATGGTGAGAGACAGGGGTACTGTTTCATTCTTCTGCATGTGGCTATCCAATTTTCCCAGCATCATTTATTGAATAGGGTGTCACTCCCCTAATGTATGTTGTCTGCTTTGTCAAAAATCAGTTGGTCATAACTATATGGTTTTATTGCTGGGTGCTCTATTCTGTTCCATTGGTCTATGTCTCTACCTTTATATGAGGACCATTCTGTTTGGGCTCTTTTTTGGTTCCATATGAAGTTTAGGATTATTTCTTCTATATCTGTGAAACTTGAGATTGGTATTTTGATGGGAATTGCATTGAATCTGTAAATTGCTTTGGGCAGTATGGACAATTTAACAATATTGATTCTACCTATCTATGAGAATAAGATATTCTTCTATTTGTTTGTGACATCTGTGCTTTCTTTCATCAGTGTTTTGTAGTTCTCCTTGTAGAGATCTTTCACCTCCTTGGTTAAGTGTATTCCTCGGTATTTTATTTTCTTTGCAGCTATTGTGAATGGTATTGAGTTCTTGATTTGACTCTCAGCTTGGACTGGAATTAGTATATAGAAATGCTACTGATTTGTGTAAAATAATTTTGTAACCTGAGATTTTGCTCAATTTATTTATTGATATAGGAATCTTTTGGTGGAGTCCGTAAGATTTTCTAGACACAAGATTATATCATCAGCAAACAGGGATAGTTTGACCTCCTCTTTCCCAATTTGGATGCCCTTTATTTCATTCTCTTGCCCAATTGCTCTGGCTAGGACTTACAATTCTGAATAGAAGTGATAACAGTGGGCACCCTTGTTCCAATTATTAGGAAGAATGCTTTCAAATTTTCTCCATTCAGTATGACAGTGGCTGTGGGTTTGTCATATATGGCTTTTATTATTTTCACACATGTTCTTTCTATGCCTAGTTTGTTGAGGGTTTTTTATTAATATGAAAGAATGCTGGATTTTATCAAATGTTTTTTCTGCATCTACTGAGATGATCGTATGTTGTTGTTTTTTTTTTTTGTTAACGTCTGTTTATGTGGTTAATCAGGCTTATTGATTTGCATATGTTTCATACTTATTTCCCTGGGATGAAACCAAGTTAATCATGATGAGTTATCTTTTTCACGTGCTATTGAATTTGGTTTGCTGGTATTTTATTGAGGATTTTTGCATCTATGTTCATAAAGGATATTGGTCTGTAGTTTTTGTGGTTGTTGTTGTTGTTCAGTCCTTTCCTGGCTTTGGTATCAGGATGAATCTGGCTTCATAGAATGAGTTAGGGAGGATTCCCTGCTACTTGAAGTTATGAAAGAGTTTTAGTAAAATATGTACCAGTTCTTCGTTCTAGATCTGATAGATTTTGGCTTTGAATCCATGTGGTCCAGGTTTTTTTTGTGTGTTGGCAGATTTTTTATTACTGTTTCTATCTTACTAGTCATTATTTGTCTATTCAGGATGTCTGTTTCTTCCTGATTCAGGCTTGGGAGACTGTGTGTTTCCAAAAATTTATCCATTTCCTCCAAGTTTTGTAGTTTGTGTGCATAGGTTTTTATAGTAGTCACAGATGACATTTTGCATTTCTCTGGTATCAGTTGTAAATGTCTCCTTTTTCATTTCTGATTGAGCTTATTTCAGTTATTTCTCCTCTATTTCTGGTTAATCTAGCTAGTGGTCTATCAATTTTGTTTATCTTTTCAAAGAACCAGCTTTCTGTTTTGTCGCTACTTTGCATTATTTTTTTGGTTTTCATTTCATTTAGGTCTCTTCTGAACTTTGTTATGTCTTTGCTTCTGCTAGCTTTGGGTTTGGTTTGCACTTCTTTTTCTAGTTCCTTAAGGTGTGATATTAGATTGTTAATTTGTGATCTTTCTGCCTTTTGGATGTAAGCATTCAAGACTATGAACTTCCCTCTTAACGCTCTTCTGCAGTATCCCATAGATTTTGGAAACTTGCGTCCTCTTTATAATTCAGTTTGAAAAATCTTGTGATTTCCATCATAGTCTTTTCATTGATCCAAGGATCATTCAGCAGCAGGTTGTTTAACTTCCATGACTTTGTGTAGATTTGAGAGCTCCTCTTGGAATTGATTTCTAGTTTCATTCTACTGTGGTCTGAGAAGATACATGATATGATTTCAGTTTTTCTGAATTTTCTGAGACTTGTTTTGTGGCCTAACATATGATCTATCTCATCAGATGTCCCATGTGCTGCTGAGAAGAATGAATATTCTGTGTAGGTAGAATGTTCTGCAAATGTCTGTTAGGTCCATTTGTTCTGGAGTTCTGCTTAAGTCCAGTGTTTCTTTGCTGATCTTCTGCCTCAATGATCTGTCCAGTTCTGTCAGTGGAGTGTTAAATTCCATGGCTATTATGATGCTGTTGTTTATTTCTTAGCTTAGATCTACTAGAATTTGTTTTATGAATCTGGGTGCTCCTGTGTTAGGGGCATATATATTTAAAATTGTTATATCTTCTTGCTGAATTGCTTCCATTGCTCTCATCATATAATTACCATCCTTATCATTTTTTATTTCAGAATTTTATGGGATACATACATTTTGGTTACATAATTTTCTTTTGTACAGTTTGAGTCAAAGTTATAAGTGTGCCCTTTAGTCAGTGTGCATTGTACCCATTAGGTGTGAATTTACCCATCCCTTCCTTCCCCTTCCCATCTACTTGATATCCCTTGAATTTTACTTCCATATGTGCATATACGTGTTGATCAATTAGTTCCAATTTCGTATTGAGCACATATGGTGTTTGTTTTTCCATTCTTGTGATACTTCACTAAGAAGAATGGCCTCCAGTTCCATCAAGGTTGTTACAAAAGATACTAGATCACCTTTTTTTTATGGCTGAGTAGTGCTCCATGGTATACATATACCACATTTTATTAATCCACACATGGATTGATGGGCACTTGGGTTGATTCCACTGAAACATGCAGCATGCATTGCTGTGGCAGCTCATTATAGGTGGAGCTGTGGCAGCTGGCCTGCTTGAAGTTGGTAGGGCTACTGAGGTATGCATCATGCTGTGGGCAAGTCATAGTAGCTGGGCCTTTCTCTCCACCCAGGACTGGTGCTATTATCTGCTGCAGTGCTACTTAGGTGGTGGCAGCAGATAGTGGTGATTCTAGCCAGATGGTGGCAGTGGATGGTGGAGCCTGTGGGCACCTGCCCTGCCTGGATCCCCTGGTGGGAGGGGTGGCATATGGCACCAATCACTGGGTGTGGGAGAGTGCTTGCCCTCCCTGCTCCCTCCCCAGCCCTGCAAAGGTGATAGGTAGGTGGCTACAGTGGAGCCAATCCCTATGTATACCTGGCACTCTGGAGCTGAGAGCTCAGAATGGCATCAGTTGTAACAAACCAAGATCAGAAGTCAGCAGGACCCACTTGCTCTCTGGTGCAGTGCTGCTGCACAGTCTGCAAGCAGCACCCTGATCAGTCAAGAGGCCTGCTGTGGTGGGGGAGACCCTCACAGCTCAGGTTGCAGTGTCTATGGGGGTACTGTGGAACCCCAGGGTTCTCTCTTCTAACCCTTACCCGTGTGTAGGCTCCTTCCCCAGGTACCTTCCAATCCATGTGGAGGTGAACATCTACAGTCAACTTTCAATCCTCTCCTTGACAGCAGTGTGTGCAGGCTCTCTCTAGTCCACCATCTTGGCCCCATCTGACTTACACTTTTATCTTGGACTTCCCAGCCTCTAGAACTGTGAAAAAACAAACTTCTGTTGTTTAAGCCACCCAGCCTATGGTATTTTGTTATGGCAGCCCAAGCAGACTTAACAGTTGATGTAAGGATCAAATGAGGCAGTATGTGTAAAGTGCCTGGCACAAAGGCAGCACTCAAAAAGTAAAATTATTTTCATTCTTAGTTCTTTGTTCTGACCTGAACATCTATGGAGAGTGAATCAAATCCTTTCACATGATGCTGGTCAGATAATTAAAGACAGATGGCATGGAGGACCCACCACAGCAGTTTGCCCTACATAGCCAGTATTCGCCTCCTAATTTAGAACCATTAAATGTGCCTGTTTCCATGACTACATTGTAAGCCCCCTGAGGGTAAAGACCATATTTTAGTCCTTTCTGTAGTTCCATTGCCTAGAATACCATGGATGCTAGGTGTAAACGTTGGGTGAATATATGAACAAACACACAGCCATAACCTATCAGTGGTCATTTGGAAACCCCCTGGCCACAGAGACCTTGCTTCTCACATACAGAAGCCTGAGGATGATCTTCATTTATCTTGAGCTGTTTAGATGACATCAAGCTTGCTGCCCCTCAGCCACAGAGAACACTGTGACAGTGAGCAGAAAACACTGACCCACAGTTGCCAGGAGCCTTTTGATGCTGAGCTTATGAGCTTTCTACACATGGTGGCCTCAAATTTGAAACTTTTCTTACTTATTTGGAAACATAACACTCTCCTACTCAGAACATTTCCTCTGTCAAAAAAGACATTTCCAAACGATGGAAAAGGACTATGTTAGTTCAAAGCTAACTTTGCTAGGCAGGCCTTGTCAGATTTATCATCTTAATCCATTACTTTGAGTGAAATGACTGCAGCTGTTTTTCACAGAACTGTCTCAGAGCTGATGGGCAGCATACTAGAAATAATTGTACTAAATGATTTTCTAAATCTTTTGGAAGAACAGGAATCAACTGGGACACTTATTATTTATGCATGTGTGTAGTTAAATTACCCTTCCTTGTGTGAAGTAGAGTTAGGTTTGGAATGGTAGGTAATGAAGTTGTGGCCAACTGAGCTTAGTATAATAATATAATACAAACCATTTAATAATAAAACTCGTTGCAATAACAAAACATCATTTCAGAAAAATACGCCCAGAATAGAAGAGGCAGAAGGGAAAAAGGGATGTAAAAGGACGGGGGGCGGACAGTGGGGAGACAGAGAGAGAGAGGCAGAGAGATAGATTGGAGATAAATCACTAGCATGAGAACAGCACTTTGATGAGAAAAGCCATCCATTGCTAGAAGAAATAGGATGTATGACCTAGATACATGAATGTTTTCTGCAAACAGTAAGGAGTATATTTTTCCAGAGCCATTCAAATTCTTCTGCCTAATTCCCCATGTGATCTATGACAAATGTGAAAGTATGGTGATGACATAAATAACAACAGCTAGCATTTATCAAATGCTTACTATAGGTCAACACTTTACAAAAGTTAGCTCATTTAGTCCTTACAATATCCTTGTGAGATATATACTACCATCCTTAATTTACAAAAAGGGAAAGTGAGGCTCAGACAGGTTATATGAAGGGTCTGGGGTCAAACAGCTTAGTAGCAGAGCCCTGATTTGAACCCATATTTGACAGACTAAATAGAAGCACTACATCACATTGCCTCTCACTTCATGTACCGATCAGGCTGAGGTCAGGAATAGTTCTTGTCTGCCTTCTTCCAATCCTGACAGTGATTTTATAAACTCTGATCATGTCTGTTCTTTCTTTGCCTTTAAAAAGATATAGCCTCTTCACTCTGGAATATGTTTTTGTAAGGATGGGCTTATCCCTTTGACCATTTCCAGTAAATGGGTGGGTGTGTGTGTGCAAGGAGAAGGTGAAGGAGGGTGGGAACATTGGAGGGGAAAACAAGGCTATTCGGAGGCTAGCATCAAAGCATGGCCCTGTGGCTGGATGCTGGACCACACTTCTCTTTCTGTTAGATAACCTTCTTTTGTGCAGACCCCAAAAGCCTCCAGAGCCTGCAACAGGGAAAACGGAGGCTGAAATGGCCTGGGAGCACCTGCTGCCTGCTCCACCGATTGGAGATTGGGATTCAGGCCTAAATCTGAGGCTCCTTTGGAGCCCTCCCTGGTAAGAGCCCTCCCTTCCTGAGAGAGCTTGTTCCACTAAAGGGCACTGGCTCCTCCTGCAGGCCTGTCCTGGGAATGACCTCTGTTTTCGTTTGCCTCTGTTCTTCCCATCTGGGATTAAAGATCCACCCCAGGCAGTCATCCTCACCCTCTCACTCAGGGCCCCCTCCAGAGGGGGGGAAAAAAGAACCATTGAGGAAAGGGCCCGCACCCCTTCTGCTCCTGGCCAATTACTCTGAACCTAAGCAGCAACCCTGTCGGAGGGAGGTTTGATGAACTATTCATTACACTTCTAAATAATTCATTTTCCTTTGAGAGCAAGCAGCCCACAGGAGCTCTGAGGTTTTCTTAAGTTGACACCTTTTGGGAGATGAAAAATAAAGCAAAATCCCCCTTTTAGAGAAACCACAGTTGCTTTGTATGCTGTTTCCTGCATCTCTCTTCCCATGTTACAGGGCTTTTCTGCTCTGCCCCATTCCTGGTGACTGGTCTTATATTGTTTTCTTTGCTTTTTATTATTCAAACAATTCCACTTTGTAAGATCTGCTGTGCTGACCCTCCCAGCTTTATCCTTGTCTTCCCTTACCCCATAATCTTCCAGTGTATGACAGCCCAACCCAAATGCCTTTAAATTGAGGGTACATGAGCATGAGATGGGCACAACCCTTTGGGGTGGGTTAGTTGTGTCAAATGAGATGCACCCAGAGCATTTGATAGATTTCAAGGTCTCCCCTTTGTTATGACTTTAGCTTCCTTGACAGTGCTCGCTATAGCTACTTGCCATTCTGCAAACATCTTCTTCCCCTTCTCTGAATTTTAGCAAAACCTCCACAGACCTCCCACTCTGGGCCAGCTAGGGCCAAACACGTTGCATTGTATAAGGCCTCTTTTTCTCTATCCCCAGCCACCCGCACACCCCAGGTACTCAATATACAGGAAGCAGGCTACAGGGGATTGTGAAGGTGGAAGATCACAGGCTGTGACTAATTATCTTCTCTGGTATTAACCCTGCCTCCTCCTGCTAGCTGTATAGCTCCGGGGCTCTGACTGCACCCTGGAAACAATGGTGCCCCTTCCCATCTGCCATACTCCAGAGGACCTGAAGCAAAGCATTTGTGAGCAAGAGCCCCCAAGCCTCCACCCACACTGAACGTTGCCTAGTATCCTTTGCATTTCTCCTATCTGCACATCTTTTAGAATACACAACAGGTTCAGAACAAGAGTTAATAAAAGGATTTAGGGGGGAAAATTTAAAAGGAAGCATGGCCCCAAATAGTTTAGCCTTCAGACTCACCCTGCTTGTATAAAGCATTACACAAGAAAATAAATACAATTAGACATTTTGCTTACTTAACAAGCAGAAATCCTCATTTATCAAGGTGAGTGAGTAGCTTGAGGTATGCCACCCTTTAAGCAAATACATGAGGAAATGAATATTTCTAAAATGCTTTCCTTTTAACGCTGGTTGTTCTATTTCATTTCAAAAATATTTCAATGTACTTATATTAATATTTGTCAGAAATGCTTCTGTTTTTTAAGACCAGGATTGTTTTAATTAGCAAAGTTGGTTGATATAAAATAATTTTCATAAAGATAAAGATCTAAGAGCATTTCAGAGTACAGAGTATAGTGAGGTATCACAGGACATAGAGTGTGGCTTGGGGCATACTACATGAAGATCTAGAAAGTTCCAATCACTGGAAGTCTACCACCACCTCAGTGATCCAATTATGCTTCCGTTTGAAGGTGAGGATATGATTTCACAACAGCATAGAGCAATAAACAGAGGTTTAACTAATAAAGATAGTCCCTGCGATGGTTAATTTTGCGTCAATTTGACTAATAGTGTACCCAGATATTTGGCCAGACAATATTCTGAGTGTGTCTATGAAAGTATTTCTGGATGAGATTAACATTTGAATTTGTATACTAAGTAAAGCAGATTGCCCTCCCCAATGTGGGTGGCCCCATCCAATTAGTGGAAGGCCTGAATAGAACAAAAAGGCTGACTCTCCTTTGAGTAAGAGGGGATTCCTCCTGAGGGGATTCCTCCTGCTTGACTGCCTTCAAGCTGGGACAACGGTTTTTTCCTGCCTTCAGAATCAACATGAAACATCAGCTCTTCCTCGGTTTCTAGCCTCCCACCTTTCAGACTAGAATTTATATCATCACATCTCCTGGGTCTCCAGCTTGCCAACTGCAGATCATGTGACTGGTCTCCATAATCACATGCAATAAGCCAACTCCTTATTACATACATATACGTGTGTGTGTGTGTGTGTGTGTGTGTGTGTGTGTGTGTATCCTATTGGTTCTGTTTTTCTGAAGAAACCTAATATAGTTCCTATGTTTTAGCTAAGTGGCCTCCAAATTTTTGTGATCTCGTCCCCATAGGTAAATTTTCTTTAGTATGCTCTCCTAATATTTGGATATTTTTTTGTCAAATATAAATATATATGATATATATGTGTGTGAAATAAATATAAAGAGCAACTTTAATATTATATTGCCATATGTCTCTTGAGAGATCACTGCTCTAGATCCTGTTTAAGGAAACTGCAGCCCATGGGCCAAATCTAGCCCACTGCCTGTTTTTGTACAGCCCATGAGCTAAGAATAATTTTTACATTTAAAACAGTTGGAAAAAAATAAGAAAAATATTTTGTAAAATGAGAAAATTACATGAAATTCAAATTTTATGTTCATAAATAAAATTGTATTGGAATACAGCCATGCTCAGCCATACATGTTGGTAGCTGCTTTCCTGGTACAGTGGCAGAAATAAAATAGATCGCATGGCCCAGAAAACCTAAAATATTTACTATCTATCTGGCCCTTACAGAAAAAAAGTTTGCCAATCCCTGCTCTAGGTCACTGTTTCTCAGGGTCGAAATCACCTGGATCATGAGTTAGAAATAGAGATATCCAAGCCCTACCCCAAATGTACTAAATATATAACGGGGGACTATTAATCTTCATTTTTCTAAATGCCCTTAAGGAACTCCAGCTCCATCCAGGTCCAGGCTTTAAACACTACCTAAATTCTGTTGACACCCAAATATTAGTCTCTAGCTAGAATTCCAACTTAAGTTTTAGACTCATGTGCCACAGATCCTATTTCACTTTTCTACATGGATGATTGACACCTTTTACTTAGCATATCCAAAACTGGACTTTTGATTTTCCACCTCACATGCTCTGCCAAACTTTCTAACCACCTATCATCCCTGTCTCACTTAATGGCACCACCCATTTCTTACGTCAAAAACATAGGAATCTTTCTTAATTACTCTCTTCCTGATTTTCCATGTTCTGTCAATCAGAAGTCCCATTCACTCTGCCTCAAAACTATAAGGAATGCAATCTCTTCCAGCCATGTGTTCTATTACCACCCTAGTCCAAAACATTCTCATGGCTCACCTGGACTACTGCAATTGTCCTCTAACTATTCTGCCTGCTTCCGCTTGTTAATGTCTATTATTCCAAAAGGTAAATATATGACTCTCATGGACAAATAAACACATGTCAATTATTTCAGTCAATTCACTAATTAATGCAGGAAACAATAGAATTTTAATTCTGGCCCAAAGACCATTTGAGAAGCTAAATATTTATAGGTAATGTTAGAATATGATTTCTGGGCTAAATGCAAAACGAGATAATATCCAAAAAGGCCGTAACTATAACCAATGGGGTGATCTGTTACAAGGGACATGGCAAAAAAAAAAAATTTCTTTGCCTCTCTACCAGACAACAATCTACAAGTTAACCTCTGACTCAATAAGGTCATAAGATAGTGCATACAATAGAAAGTCCAGCCCAGCACTATACTGAAGAAAGGCTCGGTAACCTATTTTGCCTAGTTCCAAGTTTTGGTTAATTTTTCCTACAAACACTTATCCTTCCCTATACAGAGAAGTATTCCACATAGCCCCCTGAATGATCATTTTAAAGCATAAGTAGGATCACAAAACTAAAATACAAATTCTTTAGTATGGCCTACAGAGCTCTGTATGACATGGACCCCGCCTAGTCTTTTTATCTCAAATTATACCACTATCTCATTCAGGTACTATGTTTTGGCTACACTGGCCACAGTTAGTTCCTAAAACACACAAAGCTCATTTCCACCTCAGGGTTTTTGTAAGTACTTTTTTTGTGCCTGCAACAATCTTTCCTGAGATCTTCTCTTGGTTGTCTCCTTCTCATCATTCAGGAATCAGGTTAACTTTCACTTAGAAGACCCAAGTTACCTACCTCTTCACTCTGTTAGTCTTTTTCATCACCATCTTTTATTTCCTTCATAGCAATTGACACTGCTTATTTCTGTTTGCTATATGCTTATTTATGTCTCCCACCCACCATTTAAAAGTCCAGAATATACAAGGAACTCATACAAGTCACCAGTAAAAGAAACATAATCCCATTAAAAAGTGGGCAAAGGACATGAATAGATATTTCTAAAAGAAGACTTAAAAATGGCCAAGAAGTTTATGAAGAAATGCTGAATATCACTAATCATCAGAGAAATGCAAATCAAAACCACAATGAAGTATTATCTTATCCCAGTTAAAATAGCTATTATTAAAAAGATAAAAAATAACAGATGCTAGGGAGGATGTGGAGAAAAGGAAACCAAAAGTATATAAGAGTTTTCTTTGCAATAGGTGTCAAGATGGCTGATTAGAGGCATCTGGTACTTGCCTCCTCCACAAAGAAGAACCAAAACAGTAAGTAGATAATCACATTTTGAATAGATCACCTAAGAGAGAATACTGGAATTCAACACAGAGATGACAGAAAACATTAAAGGCGAGGAAGGAGAGAGAAGTGAGGCAGCCTGAATGGCTAGGATCGGCTGACAGCCTAGAGAAGCTCCCCAATGTAAGGAAAGGGCAAATGAGAACCCCTAGTGGTCCACATTCCCACTGCAGACTCCTGCAGTCCTAGCTATGGGAGAGCCCCTCCACCCACACGGGCTCTGAGACTAATATTAGAAACTAACTGGAGACTGAGCGTTGCTTCAAAGAGGGAGCTCACACTGGGTCCCACATAACCTGAGTCCTAAGCAGCTACAGCAAGGTGCCATTTTGAAAATCCAACCCCCATGAGACTGAATCCTGCCCTAGGGCCAACAGATGCTGCTCTCCATATTTCTGGAGTCCCACTGACATCCCTTACCTGCAGCCAGGGACCACTGTTAGCTGTTGCAAGGGCTAAAGCGTGAGCCATGGCTGCAATCCTGCCACCCCTAGTAGCAGGCCTCCCACATTTAAAATCACCCCGAGGAAAGGCTACCCCACTCATGGCTGCCACCTGGGCTGAAGCATGTGATCCCCAGCCACCTGTTTATGTCTGCTGACACTGAAATCAAACCCACCTTCCTCAGCACCAGGGCTGCTACCTGCACCCAAACATTCTGCTGGGGACTGGGGATCACCCTACCCCTGCCTACCATAGCCCATGCCCACATGCACCACCAGATGGCCTGAGGATATGCCCACCTGGCCCAGATCCACCAACCTCCCTGTGCCCAAGCATGCTGTCTGGGGACCTAAAAGTAGCCCTGCCTCATACACTAACATTGGCACCTGAGCACTCCTATGGGGGGCCTGAGGATGGGCTCACCCAAACTGCCACTATCACCATAGCTGGTATCCACCAGCATGCACCACCTGTTGGCCTGAGAACTAACCCACCTAGCCTATCACAGCCAATATTAACACCAGTGTGGACTACTAGGGACCCAGAGGATTGTCCTGCCACCATTATTGCCAGCACCCATGCCAAGCCCATTGCCCAGGAACCCAAGAACCCCCCCACCACCTTCCTGGCCCACCACTGTCACTACCAGCACCTGAGCAAGCAACCTGGAGGCCCAAAAATTACCCCCCTCTGGACCCACTAACGCTGGTGCCAGCATATGCCACCCTTAGGCCCAAGGACAGTCATATTCAGCCTGTTGCTACCACCCCTGGGGTCCAAGGACAGGCCTACCTGACATCCTTCTCCCCGGAAAAACTTCACTGCAGCCTCCAGTAACAACTTCACCATAAGCTACTGAGGAAATCATAGATACCACTAACACTGTTTACAGCTGAAGAAATCATATGGAGACTATACTACTGCATGTACCCAGAATCAAAGCCAAAGTGCCCTACCCTGCCAACATTATAAATACATGTTCTGGAAAAAATCCTGCCCTATGAAAGCAAATTCATAAAATTGGAAGAAGTGACTATTATCCTAGATGTGTAGATATCAACATAAGGCCGCAAGAAACATTTAAAAAGCAAGGAAATATGACACCTGCAAAGAAACATAATAATTTTCCAACAACAGATTCCAATGAAAAAGAAATTTATGAAATCCTAGAAAAATAATTAAAAATAATGATATTAAAAAAGCTCAGTGAGATACAAGAGAACTAAAAAAGAAAAATACAAAGAAATCAGAAAAACAATTCAGGTTATAAATTAGAAATTTACCAAAGAGAGAGAATCATAAAAAAAAAAAAAAATTCTGGAACTGAAGAATTCATTAAATGAAATATAAAATACATTCAAAGGCTTAAATAATAGACTAGATAGAGCAGAAGAAAGAACTGAAAAACTTGAAGATAGGTCTTTTGAAATAACCCAGTCAGATAAAAATAAAGGAAAAAGAATTAAAAAGAATAAACAAAGCCTATGCGGCATATGAAATACCGTAAAGTGACCAAATATTCAAATTTTTGTTGTCCCAGAAGTCAAAGAGAAAATGAAAAGGATAGAAAAATTGTTTAATAAAATAATAGCTGAAAACTTCCCAAGTCTAGCAAGAGATTTAGACATCCACATACAGGAAGCTCAGAGATCCCCAAACAGATACAATTCAAAAATGTCTTCTCCATAGCACATTATAGTCAAACTGTAAAAATTCAAAGACAAAGAGATCATTCTAACAACAGTAAGAGAAAAGCATTTAGTCACTTATAAGGGAACCCCCCCCCCACCAGACTAACAGCAGATTTCTCAACAGAAACTTTATAGAACAGTAGAGAATGGGATGATATATTAAAAATACTAAAAGAAAAAAGAAACTGTCACCCAAGGAAATTATACCAAGTAAAGTTATCCATCATAAATGAAGGAGAAATAAAGTCTTTCCCAGATAAGCAAAAGCTGAGGGAAGTCATCACCTCTAGATCAGTCCTACAAGAAATATTTAAGGCAGTCCTACACATGAAAGTGAAAGGACAATATCTACCATCATGAAAACACATGAAAGTGTAAAACCCACTGGTAGAAGAAACACACAAATGAGGAACAGAAAGGACACAAATGTTACCACTATAGAAAAGCACCAAATCACAATGATAAACAATAAGAGAGAAAGAAAGGAATGATGAATATACAAAACAACCAGATATCAATTAATAAAATGACAAGAATAAGCCCTCACATATCAATAATAACCTTGAATGTAAACAAATTAAAGTTTCCACGTGAAAGATATAGACTAGCTGAATGGATTTAAAAAAAAAAAAAAGCATGACCCAATTACATGCTGCCTATAAGAAACTCATCTTACCTATATAGTCAAATATAGACTAAAATAAAGGGATGAAAAAAGATATTCCGTACAGAAACCAAAAGTAAGAATAGTTAGACAAAAAAGACTTTAGCTCAAAAACAGTAAAAAGAGACAAAGAAGGTCATTATATAATGATAAAGGGATAAATTCAGCAAAAGGATATAATAATTCTCACTGGAGCACCCAGATATATATGCAAATATTATTAGATATAAAGGGAGACATAGACTTCAATACAATAACAGTTGGGGACTTTAACACCCCACTCTTAGCATTAGATAAATCATCTAAACAGAAAATTAACAAAGAAACATAGGATTTAAACTGCATATTAGACCAAATGGACCTAATCAGATATTTACAGAACATTTCATCCAATAGCTACAGAATGTATATTCTTTTCATCAGCACATGGAACATTCTCTAGGATAGATCATGTGTTCAGACACAAAACAAGTCTGAAGAAATATTTTAAAAATCTAAATCATATCAAGTATCTTCTCAGGCCAAAATGGAATAAAACTAGAAAAAAATACCAAGTGAAACTTTTGAAACTGTACAAATACATGAAAATTAAACAATGTGCTCCTGAATGACCATTGGGTCAAGGAAGAAATTAAGGAGGAAATTTTTTTAAAAACTTTAATCAAATGAAAATTGAAACACAAAATACTAAAAATGCAGTAAAAGCACTACTAAGGGGAAGTTTATTGGAAGAAATGCCTATCTTATAAAAGTAGAAAGATTTCAAATAATCAATCTAACAATCTATCTTAAGGAACTAGAAAAGCAAAAACAAAACAAATCCAAAATTAGTAGACTCAAAGAAATAATAAAGCTCAGAGTAGAACTAAATGAAATAGAGATCATAAAAACAATACTAAAAAAAGAAACAAAAAGTTGGTTTTTTGAAAAAATAAACAAAATTGATTGACTGCTAGCTAGACTAACCAAGATAAGGAGAGACACAACCCAAATCAATAAAATCAGAAATGAAAAAGAAGACATTACAACTAATACCACTGAAATAGAATCATCAGAGACTAGAAATAGAAATAGAAAACCTGAACAGACCAGTAATGAGTAGTGAGATTAAATCAATAATAAAAAGAAAAGTCCAGGACTAAATGGCTTCACTGCTGAATTCTACCAAACTGACAAATAAGAGCTAACACCAATTCTCAAGCTATTTCAAAAATTTGAAGAGGAGGGAATTCTCGTTAATTCATTCTATGAGGCCAGCATTACCTTGATACCAAAACCAGAGAGGGATGTAACAAAAAATAAATAAAACTACAGACCAACATCCCTAATGAACATAGAGACAAAAATCCTCAGCAAAATACTAGCAGACTTGAAGGTACTTGAGAAACAGCAGATTCAGGAAGGGCTCTCTGACTTCACCCTTTCTACCTGAAATCAGGTCATAAAATTTCCCATGATAAAGGTGCCCTCCCTGTGCCAGGAAGACAAGAACATTCTTATTGCCAGAGGCAGGGAGTCAACACTGAAGTGGATTGATACAAACCGACCTACTAAAGTAACATTTATGTTCCTCTAGATTCCCCATATATTTCCTAGTCACTTTCCCACAATTTACTGCCCCCAGAAGTTTAAACTCCCTTTCCTTTGTCTTATCACTACAAATTTATGTTGTTTTGTTACAAAGATATGCAAACAATAAGCTCTTGGTCCTAAACGCTTCTGGTCTTCATTTTTCCTATGAAGGTTCCCATGTACACCTAAAAATGTTCAATAAAATTTGTATGCTTTTACCCAATTTAAAAAATATTTATCTGGCAGGGGAGATAGTATGATCATCAAGGTGGTTTTCTCAGGGTGAGGCTCATCCATTGCACTCTGAGTGTACTGACGCCTACAATTTCTTCAAATATGGGGACTCCCCTGCATAATTTGTGGTACTGGGGGTTGCATTTGTGCTTTCCCCTATTAAGAAAATACTACCATACTGAATCCAATCATATATCAAAAAGATACCAAACCATGAACAGATTGGATTTAACTCAGGGATGAAAGGATGGTTCAACATATGTAAATCAATAACCATGATACCTCACATCAACCGAATGAAGGAAAAATGATATGATCCTCTTCATACATACAGAAAAAGCATTTGATAAAATTCATTATCCTTTCAGATAAAAACTCAACAAATAAGGCATAGAAGCAATATGCCTCTACATAATAAAGACCATATATGGTAACCCACAGCTAACATCACTAGTGAATGGGGAAAAGCTGAAATCCTTTCCTCTAAGAACTGGAACAAGACAAGGATGCCCACTTTCACTACTCCTATTCACATAGTACTGGAAATCCTATCGAGAGCAATTAAGCAAGAGAGAAAGAAATAAAAAGGCATTCAAATTGGAAAAGAGAAAGTCAAACTGTCCTTCTTTGCAGACAATGTGATCTTATATCTAGAAAAACCTAAATATGCCACCAAAAAACTCTTAGATCTGAAAAATAAATTCACTAAAAATACAGGATATAAAATCAACATACAAAAATCAGTAGGGTTTCTATACACCAATAATGAACTAACTAAGAAAAAAATCAAGAAAGCGATCCCATTTACAATAGTTACGGAAAACATGTAGGAACAAATTTAACCAAGGAAGTAAAAGACTTCTACAAGTAAAACTACAAAACTCTGATGAAAGAAATTGAAGAGGACACAAACAAATGAAAAGACATCTCATATTTGTGAATTGGAATAATTAATATTATTAAAATGACCATACTACCCAATGCGATCTACAGATTCAGTACAATTTCTATCAAAATACCAGTGTCATTTTTACAGAAACAGAAAAAACAATCCTAAAATTTGTTATGGAACCAATTTTTTATGGAACCAAGCAATTCTGAGAAAAAGAACAAAGCTGGTGGGATCACACTACCTGATTTCACAATATAGTACAAGGCTATGGTAACCAAAACAGCATGGTATTGGTATAAAAACATACTCATAGACCAATGGAACAGAATGGAAAACCCAGAAAAAAAAATCACATATTTACAATCAACTCATTTTCAGCAAAGGTACCAAGGATGTACATTGGGGAAAGACACCCTCTTCAATAAATAATGCTGGGAAAATTGGATATCCATATGCAGAAGAATGAAACTGGACCATATACAAAAATCAACTCAAGGTATATTAAAGACTTAAATGTATGACCTAAAACTATAAAACTTCTAGAAGAAACATAGGAAAATCACTTCAGGACATCGATCTAGGCAAAGATTTTATGACTAAGACCTCAAAACACAGGAAACAAAAACAAAAATAGACAAGTGGGACTATATTGAACTAAAAAGCTTCTGCATGAAAACAAAACAATCAACAGAGTGAAAAAAACAACCTGTTGAATGGGAGAAAATATTTGCAAACTATTCATCCAACAAATGACTAGTATTCAGAATATATGAGGAACTCAAGCAATTCAATAATAAAGAAACATATAATCCCATTAAGAAGTGGTCAAAAACCATGAAAATACATCTCTCAAAAGAAGACATATAAATGGTCAGCAGATTTATGAAAAATGTTCAACATCACTAATCAACAGGGAAATGCAAATGAAAACCACAATGAGATATAATCTCACCCCAGTTAAAATGATTATTATTTAAAAAAACAAAAAATAACAGATGCTAGTTATGATGTGGAGAACAGGGAACTCATACACTGCTGGTGGAAAGATAAATTAGTATGATCACTATGGAAAACAGTATAGCAGCACAGAGATTTCTCAAAAAACTAGAAGTAGAATTGCCATACAATGCAGCAATCCCACTACTAGGTATTTATCCAAAGAAAAGTAAATCAGTATATCAAAGTGATACCTGTACCCCCACATTTATTACAGCACTATTCATACAGCATTGAATCAACCTAAGTGTCTCCATCAATGGATATGTAGTTAAAGAAAATGTGGTGTATATATATATATATATATATACACACACACACACACACACATATACACACACACACACACACACACACACACTGAAATATGTAGCCAAAAATAAAAACAAGCCGGGCGCGGTGGCTCATGCCTGTAATCCTAGCACTCTGGGAGGCTGAGGCGGGCGGATCGTTCTGAGCTCAGGAGTTCGAGACCAGCCTGAGCAACAGCGAGACCCCGTCTCTACCAAAAATAGAAAGAAATTAATTGGACAGCTAAAAATGTAGAGAGAAAAAAAAAATTAGCCGGGCATGGTGGCACATGCCTGTAGTCCCAGCTACTCGGGAGGCTGAGACAGTAGGATTGCTCGAGCCCAGGAGTTTGAGGTTGCTGTGAGCTAGGCTGACGCCACAGCACTCGCCCCAGGCAAGAGAGTGAGACTCTGTCTCAAAAAAATAATAATAATAATAATAAATAAATAAATAAAAATAAAAACAAAATCATGACATTTGCAGCAACATAGATAGAACTGGAGGTCATTATGTTAAGTGAAATAAGCCAGGCACAGAAAGACAAATATTGTATGTTCTCACTCATATGTGAGAACTAAAATAGTGGACCTCACGGAGGTAGAGAGTAGAATGATAGATACCAGAGACTACTGGGAAGGGTGTATGTGGTAGGGGGAGATGAAGAGAGGCTGGTTAATGGGTATAAACATACAGTTAGATTGAAGGAATAAGTTCTAATTTTCAATAGCAGAGTGACTATAGTGAAGAACAACGTATTAATATTATATATTTCAAATGTGCTACAAGAGAAGACTTGCAATGTTCCCAAAACATAGAAATGAGAAGTACTCAAGGTGAGGGTAACCCTAAATACCCTGACTTGATCATTGTTACTATGCATGTAACAAAATATTACATGTACATGTACAAATATTATATATCAATAAAAGAAAGTGAATGGCATGAAGGCAAAGACTTTGTCCTAGTCATAGATATCTCCCTGACACCTAGCACAGTACTCGATACATAATAAGTGCTCAATAAATATTTGTTCAATTCAATGACCTGGAATATATTCCGAGTTCTAGTACTGACTCTGTCATTAATCAGTAACTTTGTGGTTTTGGGCAAGTCCTTTCCTCTCCCTTGAGCCTCAGTTGTATCATCTAGAAGACAATGGTGTGGAACTAAATTATCTGTAAGGTACTTACCAGCTTTATAATACAATTAATGATTTTATAAATTGACATGTATTGTAGCCATTTTCCACAAGCGGAGAATAGAGTAGCAAGCATCATCACCATCACCATCATCTATCACACAATAAGCATTTATTCAAATCCACTATCTGCCAAGCTCTGGTTAGATGTTGAGAATACAGCAATTGATAAAAGAAAAGCCACACTTTTCCCTCATGGGGATGGTAATTTAGCTAGGGAAATACTCCAAATACATGCAAAGCAAAGTAGCAACAGAAAGTACTATGCTAAGTGCCAAATGAGTTGTAATAGAAATAATAAATAATTTTGATAGCTAAAGTTTATTGAGAGCTTACCACATACCAGGCATTGTTCTAAAAATTTCATATACGTGAAGTTATATAAGCCTCACAACAAACCCATGAGGAAAGCACTATTATTAACAACCCTAGAAAATAGGTACTAGTACTGCTATGTCTATTTGTTGATAGTGCTACTGGCATGCAGAACTCACTGAGGACTGAGTACAGGCAGCATTGAAGGAAACAGGAGTTGAGCTGAGCCTCAAATGAAAGATGGGATTTAGACAATTGAAGAAGAAAGAGGCCATTTCAATAAGGAACAACTTGAGTCAACACATTGAAGGGGAAATGCATATAGCAATTTCAGGGCCCAAGAAGTTGAGTGATTTCACTGGAGTAGAGTTGCCTGGTGAAACCATTGTGAAAAAAGTTTGGAAAGAAAGGTAGCAACTGAGCTGTGGAAGGATTTGAATGCTATACTAAGGAGTATGGCCCTGCTCCTGCAGATACTGGGGAATCCATTGAAGTTTTTTGAGAGCGGAGTTTTATGTTCAAAATTGCCATCTAAGAAAATTAATGTGGCAATTAAGAAGCCATCACTAAAACCCAGATATGAAATGATAAACATTTGTATTAAGGTTATTACAACAGGAGAGAGAGAAATTTGGGCTGTACAATAAATTAGTGGAAGAATTAACTGTAATCCGTGAGTAGCTTGATTTTAAATGACAAGATGGATATGACAAAGATGACCCCAGTTTTCCAGTTTGGGGTCTTTTTGATAGAAATTGGAAAGTCTTGAGGAGTAAGAGATAAAAATAAAAAGTTATGGGAAAACTTTAGGAACATGTATAAATAACTGAACTATCAACCTGAGAAGACTTGCGGTAATGTAAATGTCAAGTTAACTCTGACTTAAATTCAACAGAATAAAGAAAATACTGACTGCATTATTAGGTGCTCATGAGACATTAAATGATAACCTTGCCGTAACCACTTAGAAAGGCAAAAAAGCCTCATTTGGTGAAGGATTTATATTTTCCACTCAGCTGAAAACTATGAAAAGCTACTTGAACTTCAACAGAGCACATTGGTAAATGAGAATGTTCTATTAATTCATGGTATGATGGATAGCCTCCATTTGCCCCTCTAGAGCCATTCTCCAGCCCTCACCTTGCTCTCTGCCTTGGGAAGCTGACCTGCATGGAGTTTATCAATTGGCTCCTTTCCTTCTGGATTTTGGATGGACTTGGCCAATGTTGAGCCCAGTAGGAGACCATACGGAGGGGAAACTAAGGTCAGGGTGTATAATCCTGAGGTTGGTCTGGCCTGGCTATGCCCAAAGGTCATTACTCCTCTCAAGTCAGCCTTTTCTACTAATATATGACTCTCCCTTTCTGAGTGCCAGTAACTGCTCTGACCTCTTATCCCTCTAGCTTAGAAATAGTAATAGCTACCTTTGCTATTACTATGCTACTCCTAGTGGATGGATCCCTTATACTCACACTCCTATAAATACTCTCTTTATAAATAGACCCTCTTCGAATTATCCTAATCTGAGTATATTATATGTTTCCTATTGGCATGTCCTGATTGACACACTTGGGAAGTGGGTTTTATATATTTACTATACAGTCTAGGGTAATATAACGGTAAAGAGCTTGGGTTCTAGAGTGAAACTAGCCTGTGTTTGTATCACAGATCTACCATTTACTAACATGTGGCTTTGGGCAATGTTTTTCACCTCTAAGTCTCAGTTTCCTCATCTGCATAATGGGGATAATAATAGTATTTACCACATAGAGTTGTTGTGGGGTTAAATGAGACAATATAAAATGGCTGGCACAGTGCTCAGCATGACATAAGTACTCAATAAATATTAATTATTTTTCTCATTTTTTATAGCTCATAGCATCCACAGAGGTGGGAAGTACAGTTTGGAAATTCATTAATTAGGGTCCTGTTTACAATTTTATTGTTTAACTGCTTGTTTGAAATAGTCTCCTGACTTCATTAAAGTAATTATTGCCTGTCAGTTAATGATGGGTTTAAATTTCTGCACATATGCTAGAATTTCACGCATCTTGCACTTCACAGCAGGAACCCAGTCTTAGTCAACACTTTCTTGCTCTGACATCTGTACTCAATACATAGGCCCTTACTTAAGCAAAGACATAATTATCCTTCAAAATAAAAGTGTAAACAGGATTGTGGATCTTAGATTTGTTAACTTGCTTCCTTATTGTGAACATTCTAGTTACATTATCTACGTTAGACTGTCAGCATTATAGAAAGTCAGCAAGTTGTGGTACAGAGTAAGGACCTAGAACTGCAAGAAACTAAGGCAGGGCTGGGGTAAAGGGAAGGATCCAGGCAGAGGAACTTATCAGCCCTGTGAAATAACCCAGGAGCCTAAGTTCGGGACAAAGTTCGGAGTCAGAAATCAAGGGCTCAGGTCTTAGAAGCCATAAAAAAATCATGCAAGCAGGAGTCAGAGAATATATCCAATGTTTAAGAATTATCTATTCAGTGTCTACTATGTATAAGAATTCACAACAGGTAGTGAGTTAGGTAGGTACATTGGACAGAGAAAATAAAGACAAGACAGAGATCTAAAATCCAAAGTCTACATAAACATCCTGAACCAAGAACTTTGTAGGAAAAGGCAAGCGTTGAAGTATCCAGACAAGCAATTGATGCAGAGACATGGAGTCCTAACAACAAAAAGGCTTGGTAATTGAAGCTGATTCCCCCTTTCTAATCAGGGGGCCTTTTCTATGCTTCTGTTCAAGGCAAGCTCCACTCTCCAGAAATGGCCACCCTCAAGCTCACAAATGAAAGAATCTTAACAGGTGCAGGTGATTGAATGGAAGAATAAAGTTAAAATGAGAATGATAAATTCTGGCACACATACATAAAATGTACTAGTATAAAAAGTTCATGTTATAAGTCCTCTTCCATCCGGCCATAAGCCCAATAGTTTTGTTGCTTGTCTGTTTTCGTTTCCAATATTACATTATTCATAGGCTGGAATACTCCAAGTATGATAAAAACCAAATGACTTCCTCACCACCAATAAAGGGAAGAGAGAAATATATGCACTGGGTTTATGAGGCTGCAAAGGGAAATTCTGGACACGGTTTCTATAAAACTAGGGGAAAGATTCCATTCAAATCAGAGGAAAACAGACACAGTCTGTGGATGAGAGAAAACAGCAACAAAAAGAAAACAGAAAACAAAACAAACAACAGGGAAGATGAGCTTTGGGTTATGTTGTAACCACCCAGCTCAACGCTCTATCACTATCCCAGGAAGACCTGGGTATGGAGGGAGAAGGGGTGGGAAGAGATTGAAAGAGGTGACCAGATCCTAAAACAAGGCTCACAATATTAAAAGGTACCAGCTGCCTTTCTTAAAACTCTAATAGATAAAGCTGTGAAATTACCTGACCAAAAGTGGGGTTCTATTATTCAAATTGCAAAAGAATTTACTTTTTCTCAAATAAAGGACTTCCCCAAATATACTTAATTAACTAATCATTTGCATCTAAATGCTTGAGAAAAATAAATGACCTACTTATATTTTGTCTGGGAATGAGAACCATGTATTTTACATTAGATATGATTTTCAAAATAAATTTGTCTTTGTCTTGCCCTTGAATATACAATTCAATCATATATCTTTGAATAGCCTAGACTGACACATGACATAGGTTGGTTTCCCCTAGAAGCTGACCCTGAGTAAAGAATGTGAATGCAAGTGGTGTATTTGGAAGGTTATCCCAGGAAGCACCGGTAGGAAAATAGGGAAGTGAGGCAGGTTAGAGAAGGAAGCCCATGTAGGATGCAATACTGAAGAGACCACCATTGTAGGTGACTGGGGCTCAATCCCACCAGGGAATTCTGCAAGAGAATGTAGAACACCTCAGAGTTATCCCAACAGAGGGGCAGGGAGCTGGGGTATTTATCTGCTAATTCCCCTCAGTACTTAGTTGAAGGCTGCTTCATTGCGGGGGAATGGGGGGTTATGTTAACTCCTAGCATAGCGCCTGTGGGCTCCAGAGACCAGAGAAAGCAGGCAGGCAATGAGTCACAGGTGCTTGTCAGGTGAGTGTGCACAGAAACAATGAAGGCCCGGGAGATAATGAGTGGGGCTCTAATAGTGTCTGCTGTAACCGACAAATTCTTCCAGATACCCAAAGGATAAAGGAATAAGTTAAATGGCATTCCATTTAACTTTCTCTACTCTATAATTCTTTGATTACAAAGAGAAAACATGTAAAATTGTTCTAATTATTATGATATGCAAATACACATACACACACTGATGATAGCACTTGCAATTAATTTAGTTTCAAGAAGGCAAGGACCATGGGTGTCTGGTTTACTACTATGACCCCTCAGTCACCCTGTGCCCAGTACTGTGTCTGGCACATCGAAGGATTTCTGATCCTTCAATATTTGTTGAACAAATAAGTAGGGAATCATAATCAAAAAAAGTATTCAATTCAGTTCATGCTTACACTTCTGTGGTTGACTAATTATCTACAGGCTTTTGTTTATTTGAACAAAAGTCTTCTCTAGCAGAGGTCAGCAAACATTTTATAGAATGACAATTTTCAGTGATGGAAAAGAGTTCCTCTTTAAGCTAGCAAATGACTTCCTTTTACAATAGCATGACAGGTTCTTAATTAATTTGCTAATAGTTCTTCCCTTTGTATGGTCATTAACTGCAGCTGAATCTTTAGCTGTAACACAATGTGTGCATATATCTACACCACATACAGATATATTTGCATATGTATAAATAAATGGGAGACCATGCAAATGGGTTGATTTTATCTGTATCAATTCTCTTTTACGGTACACTCCCAAGTTTTGACAATTGGTTTAGCACAATTTTGCTACAAGTACTTAAAATATTCTTGAATGTGGAGAAGTAACACAATGCCTTTGCACAAGCTGCAGGAAGAAAGTTCCCAAGAAAATTAGGGCAATTTTGCATAGCAACTTGTGTATTTACATATCAACAATCCATTTAATGAAGAACACTGAAAATAGCAGATTGACAAGTCCAGAAGCTGCAAACACAACACATCCTGCAAAATTCAAAACAATAGCAGTTGAGCAAGCCTGGCCTGTGTTTTAATATTGGAAAAATAAAATGTTCCCTTAAAATAAAACAAAACAAAAAACCCTCATGGCTTGCCTTCTTCAAACTGGGAGAAACTGTATGCTGATCACATAGGATGTGGGCCTTATCTCCAAATCTCAGCTATCCTAGTGAACTCACTTCTCTTCTGAAGTACTGTCCTGGTCCTGACAGTGAGTCAATTAGTCATCGGTGACTGATTGCCCACTGTGAACTGAACACAAAACTAAACATTATTGAGAGGAAACAAAAGAAACAAGGTCCCATCCCTGCCTTTGAAGAGTTACAACCTGGTTGCTTATGTAGCACACACATTTTAAAATAATAATAATCCTTAAAAATGCTTACAAAGCAACATCAAGCAGTGCCAATTAAGAGTGGAGAAAGGAAGAGTGAAAGATTGTGGTTGAAATCTAAAAAACCCATAAAGTGGGTGGAGGGGAAAATAAATACTTATTGACAAATCTTCAAATAGTTGTATTAGCAAAGGAGTTACAAACCAGTTGCCTCAGATGGAAACAGTTTGTAGACTATTTGGCTAGCCCAGTGTGTTTTAAAATGTGTAGTGGAACAACTGTAAGTTCTATTATGCCCTATTCATATCACCCCTGATAGTTTTACACATTTACAGTTACTTACTGGCCTGGCCAGTGAAGCCATTTAAATTTGTTCTCCCTAAGTTACATTAACCCCTTTAAAACTCGGAAAAATGATTTAGGACCTTGCTACTCCAAGTACAGTCCATGGATCAACATCTGTATCATCAGGGAGATTGTTAAAAATGTAGCCTCTCAGGCATCACCACAGACCTACTAAATTAGAATCTTAATTTTAACAAGATTTTAGTTGATTCTTATGGACACTAAAATTTGAGAACCATTGATTAGGATGCATGATAAAAAGCCCTGCTTCTGCCAAGAGTAATTAAAAATAGGGACTGTGCTACCCACCAAACGATAGCACAGGATGAAAATAAAATCTTCAAAAAAGTTGAGATCAAGTGAAAGGTGAACTAAATATTAACACATTGACTGCCACACTAGAAATTTTTTTTTCCTTGGGGCCACAGTGTTTTATTAAAAACTTCGAAAACAAAACAATCCTTTCTCATTTAATGAAAATTTTGCTATTTTTTATTGTTTTCTCTGTGTGAGTTATATGCAACTTGAAAAACAATTCACAAGGCTCCCAAGGTGAAGAGATGTGTGAGTTACATATGATTCACGAGGCCCCAGGCTCAAAACTAGTGTGAGTTAAATACGGTCATGGCAGTTAATGTGTTAAATACAAAGTATATTCTTTATAGCAGTGGTTCTTAAACACCAGCGTCCATCAGAATTACCTGAAGTGCTTGTGGACTCTGGCTCTACCCTGAGATTCTAATTGAGGAGATGTGGGGTAGGGCCTCGCAAACAAGCACACATAGGTGATGCTGATTGCTATGGATTGAATTGTGTCCCCCCAAAATTCTTATGTTGAAGCTCTAATCTCCAACGTGACTATATTTGGAGATAGGGCCTTTAGGAATTAATTAATGTTAAATGAAGTCATAAAAGTGGGGCCCTAATTCAATAGGATTGGTGGTCTTATAAGAAAGAAGAGTGCTTTCTCCCTCCCCCTTCCCCCACCCCTTCCTTTTCCCCCAGTCCCCACTTTCCCCACTTTCCCCTCCTCTCCTTCTCCCCCACCCACTCCATGCTCTATGAGCACTCAAAAGAAAGGCCACGTGAAGACAAAGCAGCCATTTGCAAGCCAGGAAGAGAACCCGCACCAGAGACTGACCATACTGACACCCTGCTCTTAGACTTCCAAACCTCTAGAACTGTGAGAAAATAAATTTCTGTGCTTTAAACCACTCAGTCTATGGTATTTTGTCATAGCAGCCCAATCTCACTAAGACACTGACGCAGGTGGTTTTCAAACTTTACTTTGCCCTGGATAGATCTCCCTCTAGCTCGGGCCTCCCAAGGAATGTGGACCGTTCTCAGTATTTTCTATCTCAGGGCCTCTGAAGATTTCAGCGAAAGAGCCCAGGAAAGTGCACCAACATGCTCTTCAAATGAAAGGGGCAGGAAAGCATCAGGGTTCAGTTGTTACTCTCAGAGTGGGTGGCCCAAGCAGCCTGGGCAGGTCATTGTGATGCTGAAGTTCAGACAGGGTTCATAGGCAGAGATGGAGGGGAAGGAGATTCCAGGCTAGCCCGCTTTCCTTCCCCCATGTGCAGTTGCAGGTGGGCAGGCATTTTGTCTCACTTTCCACTCTAGACCCCTGCCCTAACATGACCTCCAATCCTTGACCCTAAGGATGATTGCTGTGGGGGGTTGAAGTCACAGCTGAGACCAGCCTGGGTAATTTTGTTGTTGGTCTGCCCTGGGTTTCCTACCTTTTTGCAACCTCAATTCAAATGTGCAAATTCCAAGTAAAAACCCTGGGTGCCTCCCACCACTGCCAGTCATGCTGCTGCATCTCAGTACTCTCCAACTCTCTCCTACACCCCAGTTGTGGTATATCCTCATATGTCCCATCCCCATAGCAGCAGAAGAGGTCATATCTGTTGGAGCTGGATCAAGTGGATCAGGGAAGGCTGGGACTTTAGGGATAAGCAAGATTTCCACAAGCAGAGATAGAGGGAAGGGAACTTCCCAGTAAGAACAAAGACATAAATACTGTAGAATATTGCTTTTCATAATTTTCTTACATATCAGTGTCACTTGGAAATCCAGTTATAATGAAGATTTGGGGGAGCCATTCTGATTCAGTAGGTGAGACCCAGGAATCTGGATTTCTGACTGAGGTAAGGGCCGGGAATCTGCATTTTAACCAACATCTCTGCTCATTCAGACACAGGTGATCAAAGGACCACACTTTGACAACTGCTGCTTGGATCCACTGCTTCAGTAGCACAATCCTCCTTCACACAGATGTGGCATTTTACCTCTAAGTTCTAGTTTAAAAGGGAGAAGTGAGCTCTTTTCCTGTGATGGATAAGAAGAAATAAACAGCCCTCTAAAATATTTTTTAAATAAAGGATGGAAACTGCTAGGGGACAGGCCCAAGGTTGGAGATTCAGAGACTGTAGCCATTCATTTCAGACTTCCAACTTCTTTCCTAACATCTAAAAGCATAACCTGCTATTGGTTTCCTACAGGTGACCTGTTATTTTGCCCCCTTTGTATCAGCTTTTTAAATTCCTTTTTCCATCTGAGTCTTTACTTTCCTCCAGGCCAGAAATTCTCCACATTGCCACCAGATCATTCTTTTAAAAAAAAGGCTGATCATGCTTCTTCCCTGCTTAAGAAACTTGATAATAGTTCTCAAATTTCTGTGAACACTATCCAGAGAACTTATTTTTAAACGCAGATTTTTGAGCCTGACATCTCCCCCCACTCCATCACACATATTTTTAATATTTTAGTTCTGTAGATTTATGGTAGGGCCCAGGTATATGCATTGTAACAAGATACCCAAATAATTCTGATGCAAAACCTGAACAGACCAATGCTCATAAATTCATGTAGGATCCATCCCAGGAACCATTTGCATTGCTCACTGGGGCCTTCAGGAGACACCATTCAATTCTTAGGACTTTCAAGCTCTGCAGTGGATGCATAGGGACATGTTTGAGCCCTGAGAATCTTCTTGAGTTCATGAAATCCCACAGGCTTGGAGGTTCCTGGCCAGGGAGCAGTGTGATAAAAACATTGAAAGTGATTATTTGTTATTTGAGCAACTACATATGAATACAACCAGAGAAGATTTCATTAGAGATTCAGAAGAATTAAGCCAAAGGTGAGGAGCTATACAAATAAAATCAGTGGCCCTCCTAATAAAGTACCTCAGTTTTGTTTCTTTGTATATTTCTTTCTTTTTCTTTCTTTCTTTCATGCCTTCAAGAACTTTACTGAGAGTGAAATCCTGAAAAATATGGCAAGAGAAAAATAACGAAAAGCCTTCTTTAGAAAACGAATGGACGGATCTCGGGGATTAGCTACTTTGTGAAAATCCAGGCCCAGTGTGTATAACCACGTTCCATTCTCCTGCTGCACTTTTAAGTCAGAGGGGAAAAAGGTTTAAAATAGAAAAGTAAAAAGAAAGGACAAGCAAGGAGCAAAGCAGAAAATATATTCAGTGCCTAGGGGATTGGCGGGGGTGGGGGGGTTGTAGGAAGAAACAGATGAGAATTTAGAACAGGATATTTTTTAATCGAGTAAGGAAATAATTTCACAGCATTAAGTGCCACATCACACCAGACACTGAGCAAAGCAGCCCGGCCCAATAACGCATGCCATATGGTGAGTTAGAAGCCAAGCGTGCCTGGTGCCCTCAGCTCAGAGGAAAGGCTACCTTTCAGAAGCTGATAATATTGCAGACCACCCGGGGTTCTTTCACTGTGGCATTCCCCTGGGACCTGAGACTGCATTGTTCCCCCAGCAAGGGCTGGTAGATGTGTCGGCATGTGTCAAACATAGGTGGATTTTTCAAACGACATGTTTCAGTGCAGCCAACAATGAGGCAGTCTGTGTGCTTAAAGGACAAGTTTGTACTGATTTCAGTATTTGGGCCAGTAAAGCTACTTTGTTAGAAATCACAATTAATAAAACCTAATTTTAGGGATTTTCATGATGACCCTGCTGATATCCTTAATTGCTCCTATCTTAGATTTTCTAGTACCATATTTCAATAGATGAGGTATAGAACCTTGCTATGGACTTATTCTTCTGTCCTCATGTGCACGCACATGCACACACGCACTTGGCCCCCATTCTAAAACTCCCCTGTCCTGTGTGCCATTAAGTCAGCACATAGGTGAGTGATTGCTAATTTTATAATCAAGTCCAGCCTAATGTAGTAATGGGCACTAATATCCTAATGATCAGACACAAATATGTCAGATAAGTTATAGGTGGTTAGGAGTCATACTGAGCTGGGTTCTGATGCCAGCTCTATCACCTATTAGCTGCCTGACCTTGAGAAAGTCATTTAACCACTGTGTGCCTCCATTTTTTCATTTGTAAGCCAGATGTTTTGCCAGGGTTTATAGGGGTTTTGCCTATATTCAATGAGATAATGTATGCCTAGCATTTATCACAAAGCCCATCTTATAACAAATGTCCAATAGTTTTTAGCCATTTTGATATTGCTGGGGACACAACTCCTCTCTAGGACTGTTACCATTTCAGCAGGGAAGTTCTAGGGACATGTTAGCACTGGTCATTCTGGGTATTATGAACGGGTGGTAAGGGCAATTGAGCTTGGGACCTTAATGATTCTAGCACAACCAGGGCAGAACTCATCAAAAATCCTGAATCTTTCCTTACTGGTGGCATGGACTATGCCTCTTAGTGTTTCCATCTCCTGGTCCACAAGATGGGATTGTACTAAGGCCAAATGGTCTCCTCCTTATCAGTGGAAAGAAAAAAAGCCTAAAGAAAACACAAGGTGGAGTTGCTCTGGTCCTTTGTATTGCTCAGTATGCTATTTTTGGCACTGTGTCCTCACAGTATGTCTCTGTTTTTCTTTCCTTGCCAGAACCGAATTCCAATTAGGAGTTCATCAACAGTAGGAATTCTGCTGCAGAGAATAAAATAATTGTGACATGTTTGTTTTAAAGCTGATTTTTACTTAATAAACCATCTGTTAGGGATAAACTGGTACCTTGTAAAAATTTTTTTACAGATAAATCAGAAAGTTGAAAGGTTCAAAGCAGTATCTATATATAGATAACCCTTATACTAGTGGTACAGTATATATATTTTTAACATATAAAACTACATGTACAGCATCTGATTAGGAGTCTAATTAAACTTCTACTCTGGGCAGTCAGAAAATGCCTTAAACCTCATCCATCAATGTAATAAACTGGAAAATACTACTGCAATACAAGATATCACATGTGCAACTGAATGAACAAGCAAACTATAAATACACAAGGACCAAAATTAAAGAGGGATTCAGAAAGGCTCTATCTTCTAGAGTAAAGACATAGCACCCTTAAGGTGAAGCGATTAGGTTCAGTGTGGTGGCACACGCCTGTAATCCCAGCACTTTGGGAGGCTGAGACAGGAGGATTGATTGAGGCCAGAAGTTTGACATCAGCCTGGACAACATAGTGAGACCTCATCTCTACAAAAAATACAAAAATTAGCTGGGCATAGTGGCACATGCTCATAGTTCCAGCTACTCAGGAGGCTGAGGCAAGAAGATCTCTTGAGCCCAGTAGTTCAAGGCTGCAGTGAGCTATAATTGTGCCACTATATTCCAGCCTACGAAACAAAGTGAGACCCTGTCTTAAAAGAAAAAAAAAGGTGAAGTGATCAATGGCTATTTCAACCAAAATAAAAAAAAAGTTGAATAATTTGAATAACTGAGGGCAGAGAAACAGAGAGTAGAAGGGTGGTTACCAGGGGCAGGGAGTTGGGGAGAAATGGAGAAATATAGATCAAAGGGTATAAAGTTGCAGTTATATGCAATGAATAAGTCTAGGGATCTGATGTACAGCATGAGAAATATAGTTAATAATATTGTATTGTACAGTAAAAATTTCCTAAGAGATTTTAGGTACTTTTACCATCACACACAAAAGTAACTATGTGAGATGAAGAATATGTTAATTTGCTTGACTATAGTAATAATTTCACTATGTACAGTCATGCATCACTTAATGACAAGGCTTTCATTGCTGTGTGAACATCATAGAGTGTATTTACACAAACCTAGATCATATAGCCTACTACACACCTAGGCTGGATAGCATAGCTCGTTGCTCTGAAGCTACAAAACTGTACAGCAAGCTAGTGTACAGAATACTATAGGCAACTGTAACACAATCATATTTGTGTATCTAAACATATCTAAACATAGAAAGGGTACAGTAAAAATAGAGTGTTATAATCTTATGAGACCACTGTTGTATATTTGGTCTTTTACCAAAACATAGTTATGTGGTACATGACATTTTATATATATATATATATATCTCAAAACGTCATGTTATACACCTTAAATATGTATAATAAAGATTTTGTTTAAAAAACCCTAGATGTCACAAGATAGGGCACAGAAGGTCTAAGCAGTGTATTAACAATTCTTTAGTGGGTACTCCCCGAAGCTTCCATTTATCCTACCTCCCCAGTCTAATCTTGGGTTAAGTCGATCATAATTAAATTAATCTGGTCAATTAAACAACACTAATGAGAAAAGAGGTGATGACCCAGAAACATTTAGTTTTACCCTAGCCAGGACTCATTGCCCCTATAGACATGGCATCTATGATCCTGGGGTAATAAATGCAAGTGGAGAGGAGACTTGCAAGATGGCCGACTAGAGACATTGGTTGTCGAACCGTCTGGCGGGAAGGCAGGATATTGGATAGAGGAGAGGGGAGAAGAGTTGCAGCTCAGGTGTGGATCAGAGAGAGAGAGAGATGACAGGGACAGCTGGAGACCACACAGAGAAAAATTATGAAGCCAAGAAGGAAGAAGATAAAGTGGAGAAGATATCAGCGAGGATCAAACCCAGAGAGGCTCCAAGCCCAGCGAAAGGGTAAGGGGGGGATTCCCCTTCCTCTTCTCCATGCCTTGGGTGAGCAGCAGGACACTAAGTTTACCGAAGGCTGTTCCACTCTCCATAAGCCCACGTACAGCTGCAAATAAGGAACAGTAGGGTCAACTAGCGAGTCCCAGGAGTTTGGGCAGTCCATAAGGATCTCCCCCCAAGAGAGTGCCATGAGAGGCTGGAGTGCTGGCTTTCCACCATCCAGACAGTTCGCCCCCTACACCTCCCCTATCCACTGCAAATGAGAAAGCAGTTTGAGTTCGGCTGACAGGAAGCTGCAGCCCCTCCGCCACCCATTACCACTGCGAGCATGAACACAGTTTGAGCTGAGAAGCTCACAAACAGCTGTTTCTCTCCAGCAGCGCACATCCCAGGCTGAGGTCTCCAGAGAAAATGGGGCTTACCCCTCTTCCCTTGAGGACTTGTGGAACAAGGGTATATAATTTGGGAACTTCTTACCCACTGGCATTTCTCAGGGCTGCATGCCAATGGCTCAGATAAGCAAGCTGGTCCCAGTGCCCCCCAGACATGAGAGGGGTGCAGGGAGACACAGGGGAGGAGTCTGAGAGCTGGACTCAAGTGGCAAGGAAGCTTGTGCAAACATATCTGACAAGACAGTGTGGTGTGGAGCTAAAGAACAGGGCTCTGGGAGCGTGCCCATCCCCTCACTGCAGAACCACCATATTGGATAAGGGTGTGGCATTTGGAGAGGAATAGTATACCCCTGGCTCCATGGCAACCAAATGCCTCAACTCAGGCACACAGGCTGACCAGGGCCTTTAGCCCCTCCCCCCACACACTCATTACAGCAGACAGCAGTTTGAGCTGAGAAGTTCGTGAGTAGCCATTTCTCTCTGGTGGGCACATGCTGCAGGCTAAGTTCCTCACAGAGAGTGGGCCCACACCTCTTCCTTTGGGGACTTATAGTGGAACCGGGGTGCACAATCTTGGAACTCCCTGCCCGCCAGTGTTTGGTGAAGACACACGCTAGTGGGTCAGACACACAGACTGGGGAGAGATTTGTGAGCTGGACTCAGTTTAGTCCATGTGTGCTCCCTCACCACCTGATGGCAGTGTGCTGTGGGGGTCCAAGGAGTGGCAATTTGGGGTAGGGCCCACCCCTCCCCATAGAAAAACTGCACTACTGGATAAGGGCAGAAAGATCCCAGCCTGGGGCCTTAGCACTCAAGGTTTTAGGCCCCTCCCCCATGAACAGCCCTCCCAGATTAGAGAGCTTGTCTTGACCCTCCTCCAGCAGCTCCCTCTAGTGGCCAGAAAAGCAACTTCTGAGCCCCGCTGAGGCTTCGCAAAGACTTTCAGGCTCCTGAAACCTAGCCATGAACTGCCTTGCTCCTCCCCTCACTTCAGTGGTCGTGGAGATCAAGAAACCCACTGGGAGCTACAGGGTGCCTCCTAAAGATTGAGGCACACACGTACTCCACCTGGAGAGCCACAGTCTACCATGGGCACAAAAGAACATCTCAGCAGCTGGCTCTTTCACACAAAAATCAAACAATGACAGGGAGAACAACTATATAGCTCATCACAGCATCTTCCAACTCAAGCAAACAGGGTGTAGCTGATTTGAACTCACAAGTACCACTACCCATACCAGAGATTAAGCTAGGGGACCCAACCAACACAATTCACACTGCTGAGAAGAGGTGAAAACAGCAGGACAGAGGCAAACTCAGAGGATCATCAAACCCACTTAAACACCCCATAGGCAACTCGGGACCAGCACTGTTCTCCCTAGAATGGTCAGGAATTGATCTTCAGGGTCCCAGGGACAGGCCCACAAGCCAGATCCAGTAACCCCAGGACTTGACAGAGAGGCCAGATGAGAAAGAATCAGTGAAAGAACTCTGGAAATATGAAAAATCAGAGCAAAAGGGCACCCCCAAAAGGAAACAACAACTTTTTACCAGTGGATACCAATCAAAACAAAAATATCAAAATGACAGATAAAGGATTCCAAATATGGATTAAAGGAAGCTCAACAAAATACAAGAGAAAATGGAAAAGCAACACAAAGAAACCACAAAAACAATAGAGGAAATAAATGAAAACTTCAGTAAAGAAATCAAATTCTTAAAAAAAAAAAAAAAAGAACTTCTGAAAATGAAAACTCATTCAAGGAAATCCAAAACACAGGGAAAGTTTTAAGAATAGGCTAGACTAGGCAGAAGAAAGAACCTCAGAGTCTGAAGATAACACCTTCAAAATAAACAAATCAGTCAAATATAAAGAACAGAGAAATAATAGGAATGAGCAAAGCCTATAAGAAATATGGGATTATGTAAAGAGGTCAAACATAAGAATCAGAGGCATCCTGGAGGGTGAAGAAGAAAACACACAAGGGTTGGAAAACCTATTTGAAGGAATAATTGAGGAAAATTTTCCTGGTCTTGCTAGAAATTTAGACATCCAGGTACAAGAAGCTCAACAAACACCTGGGAGACTCATCGCAGGGGCGATCACCACAATACATAGTCATTAGACTGGCCAAAGTTAACACAAAGGAGGAATTCCTGCAAGTCATAAGGTGACTTACAAGGAAAAACCCAAAAGGCTAACTGTAGACTTCTCAACTGAGACCTTACAAGCCAGAAGGAACAAAGGCTGCATCCTCGCTCTTTGTAAACAGAATAATGGCCCGCACAGAATTTTATATCCTGAAAAACTAAGTTTCTTATAAGAGGGAGAAATAAAGACTTTTTCAGACAAGCAAACACTGAGGGAATCTGTCAAGACCAGACAGGCCCTACAGGAAGTACTCAGATCTGCATTATATATCAATCACCACAATAGACACCCGCCAATGTAAAATCACCCCAAAGCTAAAGCCCATATAAAATAATAGCTCAAGAGGTAAAACAAAGCAATAAGGTTCTACCCAGCAGGATGAACAGAAATGCATCCAACTTATTAATTTTTTCAATAAACATGAATTCCCCACTCAAGAGACATAGGCTGGCTAAGTGGATAAAAAAATAAAAACCAAGGATCTGCTGTCTCCAGGAAACACATCGAACCCACAAGGACTCATTCAGACTCAAGGTGAAGTGATAGAAAAAAATATTGCATGCAAATGGAAATCAAAAGAAAGGTGCAGCCATTCTCATATCAGATAACATAGACTTCAAATCAACAATAGTAAAGAAAGACAAAGATGAACATTATATAATGGTAAAGGGAGCAATTCAATAAGAAGACATAACAATTCTAAATATTTACGCACCTAACATAGGTGCATGCAAATTCATAAAGCGAACCCTACTAGATCTAAGCAAAGTGATAAACAATAGCATCATAATACCCAGGGACTTCAACACTCCACTGACAGAACTGAACAGATCCTCCAGGCATAAAATAAACAAAGAAACACTGAACTTCAATGGGACTCTAGAGCAAATGGGCCTAAAAGACATTTACAGAACATTCTACCCAAAAACTATTGAATATACACTCTTCTCATCAGTATATGGAACATTATCTTAATTGATCACATCTTAAGCCACAAAACATGTCTCAGCAAATTCAAAAAAATAGAAATTATACCATGTATCTTCTCAAACCACAATGGAACAAAATTAGAAATCAATTCTAACAGAAACGCTCAATTCTACAAAAAGTCATGGAAATTAAACAACCTACTGCTGAACGATTATTGGGTCAAGGAGAAAATTAAGATGGAAATTAAAAAAAAAAATCCTTGAACTAAATGACAAAGGGAACACAAGTTATCAGAATCTATGGGATTCAGCAAAACCAGTCCTAAAGGGAAAATTCATAGCCTTAAGTGCTCACATCAAAAAGAAAGAAAGATCACAAATCAACAATGTAATGAATTGTCTCAAGGAACTAGAAAACAAAGAGCAAACCAAACTGAAACCCAGAAGAAGAAGTAAAATAACTAAGATCAGAGCAGAACTAAATGAAATCAAAAACAAAAAAAATATATATAAGATTAAGGAAACAAAAGTTGGTTCTTTGAAAAAATAAACAAAATTGATAAACCTTGTACTAGATTAACCAGAAACAGAAAAGACAGGACCCAAATAAGTTCAATCAGAAATCAAAAAGGAGATATTACAACTGATACCACAGAAATAAAATATCATCTGCGAATACTATAAAAATCTCTTTGCACATAAACTCAAAAATATTGAGGAAATAGACAAATTCCTGGAAACGCAAAACCTCCCATAGCTCAATCAGGAAGAAATAGAACTGAACAGAGCAATAATGAGCAACGACATTGAAACAGCAATAAAAAAACCTTCCAACAAAAAAGTCCCAGACCAGATGGTTTCACAGGTGAATTCTATCAGATCTACAAAGAAGAATTGGTATCCATACTGCAGAAATTATTTCATAACATAAAGAAGGAAGGACTCCTCCCCAACTCATTCTATGAAGCCAGTATTACCTTGATACCAAAGCCAGGAAAGGACACAACGAAAAAATCTATAGACTGATTTCCCTTATAAAAACTATAGACTGATAAAAATTCTTAATAAAATTCTAGCAAACAGAATTGATGCTAGCACATCAATAAAATAAAATAATCCACCACTACCAAGTTGGCTTCATTCCAGGGATGTGAGGATGGTTCAACATACATAAATCCATAAATATGATTCACCACATAAACAGAATCAAAAATAAAGATCATATGATCACCTAAATAGATGCATAAAAAGCATTTGACAAAATTCACCACTATTTATGATAAAAAAAACTCTTAACAAAATAGGCATAGATGGAACATTTCTCAAAATTATAAAAGGTGTATATGACAAACATACAGCCAACATGATACTGAATGGGGAAAAGTTGAAAGCATTCCCACATAGAACTGGAAAAAGACAAGGATGCCCATTGTCACCACTTCTATTCAACATAGTGCTGGAAGTCCTAGCCAGAGCAATCAGGCAAGAGAAGGAAGTTAAGGGTATCCAAATGGGAAAGAGGAGGTCAAACTATCACTCTTTGCTGATAATATGATGATATGATCTTATATCTAGAAAACCCCAAAGATTCTGATAAGAGACTCCTGGAATTAATAAATAAATTCAGTAAAATCTCAGGTTACAAAATCAATCTGTGCAAATCAGTAGCATTCCTACGTAACAACAGTCAAGATGAGGATCAAATCAAATACTCAATACCTTCCACAATAGCTACAAAGATAATACTATAAAATACCTTGGAATATCTTTAACCAAGGAGGTGAAAGATCTCTACAAAGAGAACTATGAATCACTAAGGAAGGAAATTGCAGATGATGTAATGAATGGAAAAATATATCATGTTCATAGATCAGCAGACTCAACATTGTTAAAATGTTCATTCTACACAAAGTGATTTACAGATGCAATGCAATTCCTATCAAAATACCCACATCATTTTTCATAGATCTAGAAAAAATAATTCTGTGCTTCGTTTGGAACCAGAAAAGAGCCCAAATAGCCAAAGCAACCTTATGCAAAAGGAACAAATCTGGAGGCATCAGTTTACTAGACTTTAAGCTATACTACAAGGCTATTGTAACCAAAACAACATGGTACTGGCACAAAAAATAGAGACACAGACCAATGGAACAGAACATAGAACCCAGATATAAACCATCCACATATTGCCATCTGATCTTTGACAAAGCAGACAACAATATACACTGGGGAAAAGAAGCCTTATTCAATAAATGGTGCTGGGAAAACAGTGAGTGATAGATAATAGACTTTAACCTAAGACATGAAACCACAAGAATTCTATAAGAAAATGTTGGAAAAACTCTTCTAGATATTGGCCTAGGCAAAGAATTTATGAAGAAGACCCCAATGGCAATCACAGCAACAACAAAAATAAATAAATGTGACTTGATTAGATTGAAAGGCTTCTGCAAAAAATAAAATAAAATAAAAAGCATCTGCAGAGCCAGACAACAATCAACAAACCAAATAGACAACCTACTGAATGGGAGAAAACATTTGCATGCTATAAGTCCCATAAAGGGCTAATAACCAGAATCTACAAAGAACTCAAGTAAATCAGCAAGAAAAAAAATCAAATAACCCCACTAAAAGTAGGCAAAAGACATGAACAGAAGATTTTCAAAACAAGATAGACAAATGGCCAATAAACATATGAAAAAATGCTCAACATCACTAACCATCAGGGAAATGCAAATCAAAACCACAATGAGTTATCATCTAACCCCAGTGAGAATGGATTTTATTCAAAAAGTCCCAAAATAATAGATGCTGCAATAGATGCAGAGAGAAAGGAACACTTACACAGTGACAGTGAAAGTGCAAACTAGTACAACCTCTATGAAAAATAGTATGGTGGTGATTCCTCAAAGAACTAAACGTAGACCTACCATTTGATCCAGCAATCCCACTACTGGGTATTTACTCAAAGGAAAAAATGTCATTTTATCAAAAAGACACCTGCAACTAGAAGGTTTACTGTAGCACAATTCACAATCACAAAGATGCGGAATCAACCCAAGTGCCCATCGATTCATGAGTGGATTAATAAAATGTGGTATATGTATACCATGGTGTACTACTCAGCCATAAAAATGAATTAATACCTTTTGTAACAATCTGGATGGAACTGAAGACCATTCTCCTAAGTGAATTATCACAAGAATGGAAAAGCAAACACCACATGTACTCACTATTAATTTGGAACTAACTGAACAGCACTCATGAGCATAGTAGGAAGTAAAAACTTAACAGAAGTCAAGCAGGTGGGAGGGGGAAGGTGGGGATAGGTGGAATCATACTTAATGGGTACAATGTACACTATCTGGGTAATGGGCACACTTATAATTTTGTCTGAAGCAGTACAAAAGCAATCCATGTAACCAAAACATTTGCACCCCTGTAATATTCTGGAATTAAAAAATGCAAATGGTATCAGAAAACAGAAACTGACTCAGCAGAATCTTTAAAAATATTATGGACACACAGCAAACTCTTCATAAATGTCAACATTCACACTTCAAGACTATTTTAGGGAAAGAGGCTTTTATAAGCCCAACTTTCCTAGTCCCCTTCCACTAAATCTACCCCACTCCCAAAGATGATAGGCATATTACAAGGGGTGGTGGTGGTGGAAAGATCATGAGAGACAGTATAAATTAGGTTGGGGTTACATCCTTCAACTCATGCCCATGGTGGCCTCTGATAGTATCTTTTCCAATATCTTTTCCAAATCCATTGATTTTCAAACTAGGCCATGACAGGACTCCTTGGCATCCATGCCAAACTTTAAAAATCCTAAATTCTAGATTTTTATGTACTGGATTGGAAAAACATAAATTCTCCTCTTCTCTAACCTTTATTCTTGCTTATGGGGGGATATAACAGGGTCCAAGCCATGAGTGTATGACACAGGTATTTCAGCTCAATTAGATGGGGAAGAAGGGAAAAAAGGGAATCTATAAATGGATGTTCATTCAAAGCCTTTCTGACTTTCTGATAATTAGGATCCTAGCCGAGAATGGGGGTAGGAGCAAAGTTTAAAAGTTTTCTGTACTCTTTCCAGTTAATTCTGTCTTAATATTAGACTATTCTATGATTAATATTACAATTATTCATAACATTGATATTAATATTAATTATTAGGATGATAACATAGTGGTGGATTTTGGTGGAGAGATCACACCTAGGCTTTTGTTTTCAAATTTATCAGTAACAGGAATGTTGGTTATTCTAGGAAAAGGAAGAAAGGACACTGGTGTAGATTTTCTATTATCCATCAAATAGGCCCCAGTATGATAGCTGACCAAAACAAAGTGGTGCCCTGAATTCTATGCATCTCATCAGGCATTTTACTGGCCATATCATGCTACTCAGCCTCAAAAGCAAACATCAACTGAAAATCTCATCATGCTTTCTCAGAGTGACTGAGCCAATGTTTTCCTGTCCAATTCAAGAGCACACAATGTCTGTAGACAGGTCCATATTGCATCTCTCACTGACTGTACATTTTAGACACTCTAAGTTTCTATAAACACATGGATGTTCAGCTCATGTTGTGAGCTCGCTGAGGGTTGTTCCATTTGCTACAATTCTCCCAGTAAGTTTTCCCTGTCAGGCTTTCAGCATGTAGATATTAACAAAAGCAAGACCCAACTACAGGTATACCACCCACGGTCCTCCAACAATTGCATGCTAACAAACAGTTGGCAGAGGTTTAATCTCTAGCTTTGGCAACCCTCTGTGTGCTCCCAATTACCATGACCCACAATTACTCAGAGGCCCAGCTATCCAGGAAAGCGAAGCACACTAAGGCAGCTCCTCTCAGAGCCTTTCCCTGTGATGTGATCTCTGTGGGCCTATGATCACAGATGAATCCAGGGACTGTTTTCTTGCCAAGACCCAAAAAGAGACAGTGGTATCCATCAGGAACCTAGGAGCTATTAATCTCAGGATTTTCCTTTCAACCTGAACAATGCCCCTTCACCGGTTCCCTTTATTAATGTATAGAGCCAATTCAAAGCACACTGCTTCTGTGCCAAGATTTCACTTTGGGATTTATCTTTTCCAGCTTGCTTTGTGTCTCACATCAGATGGTCTGGTATGGAGGGGGAAAAGCAAGAAGTCAGAAGGAGAAATAATGGTGAAAGAAAGAAGAATCAATGTTTTTGTAACTAAAGCCTACTTTATGTCAGATAGGGAGCTCCCTCTGGTCTGCACCAAAATCAGAAATTTCAAACAGCATTCATCCTTTTGACTTTTATTTCAATTCAGCAAAAACGTATAGGACATCTACTTAAAGTAAGGTGCCATGCTAGACTATATGGGAGATATGGTCCTCAGGCTTTAAGAAGATTTGGTATAGAAGGGAAATGAGAAAGAGACAAAACTAACTGGAGAACACAAGGGAATGCAATGGGTACTGTGGTAAAAGCACAAGAAGTAAAAGATATTAAAGAATAGTCATCTTATGGGAGAGCCCAGGGGCTCTCCCCTAGGATTTCAGAGCATTGCCAAGTGGCAGAGTGCTAAAAAGCATGAGAGGAAGCACCAATGCATTCCTCCTGCGCCACTTCTTGAGCTCCTTCTTCAAACTGCAAGGTTTTAAAAATGTTGTTTCCAGCCTATCCTGACATATGAATAGATTTGGCACTTGTCTCTATCCTATCATTTGAGGAACAAAGGATACCTCCTTTTCTCAAAGTCCGCCCGGACCAGAGAACTATATAAATTGAAGGAGCCCATCTAGAAATTTCTCTTTTTGGTGCCTTTTCCCAGCTCCCATTTTCATCCAGAAGTGGTAAAATAGATGAAAATCACCATCCCCAATTCCAGAAAGCCCCTGAAGAAACCTGAGGGTGCCAGGTACCTGGGTGGAACTGAGAGGGAGTTACAGGTGAATGGGAACAGATGGATAGCACCACCCAAGCCAGACTCTGACAAATGGCCTAGGGAGAGAACTGATTAAGAGGAGGGTTCTGGAGTCAGGCAGCCTTAGCTTTGACTTCTGACTCTTGTCACTTAATCTTAGATAATTTACTTTACCTTTCTGGACATCAATTTCCTCACCTGTGCAACAGGAATAATGATACCTACTTCATAGGGATGTCTCGGGGTTAAATGAGATAAGATTGTATGCTCCTGGCAGACCATGAATGCTCAATAAATACTTCACAATTCAGTTTACAGCTGGCCCAAACAGTGAGGACATATAATACATTAATGAAGAAAAAATATTTATCACTGTGCACCTAGTTGGGACTCGATGTTAGTGGGGAGGGGTGTAAAGGGGGGAAATACAAAATTATCTATCAGAGTGCAGAGGTAGATTTTTTAAAATATAACTTCCAGAGGAGAATTCTTGTAGGAGACTGGGCCTGCAGGGCAGAGAGAAGCCTGAACAGGAGTAGTTGCAGTGCCTGAGAGGAAGCGGCCTCCTGGGAGTGGTCACAGCTGACTGACTGAGGGGCCAGGGTCACGTACCCACCTCCCCTGAATGTAAGAGAGAGGGGACTGAGGATAGAACTTTCAGGAATGGGAGTCATATAAGGAAAACGAATGAAAGGGAGATTGGGGGTGTGTGTGTATTATATATATATAATACATATATTTTGAAAGGCTCCAAGGTTGCGAGGCTAGAGCATGTGGTTACAGGCTCTAGCGATCATTTCAAGACTTGCAGCCAGATAGATATAAAAGTTGGAAAGCCTCTCTTTTTTTTGTAATTCTATCTCTTGGTTATTCAGGATCACAGCATTAATGTCTTTATATAGAGGCTTCACAATTCATGCCTTTGAATTCCCACATGAGATGACTTAGGTGGCAAACTGTGTGATAGTCACCATTAAATTAAAAAGATGCAAAGATGCAACTAGAAGCTTCAGGCAAGAGAGAATTGCTATAGTCTGAATGTTTGTGTCCCCCCACGTGCCCCAAATCCACATGTTGAATTTCTAGCCCCCAAGAGGATGTCATTAGGATGTGGGGTATATGGGAGATGATTAGGTCTTGAGGGTGAAGCCCTCATAAATGAGAACAATGCCCTTTAAAAAGAGGCCCCAGAGAGCTCCATCACCACTTCTGCCATGTGAGGACACAATGAAAAGATGGCCATCTATGAACCAGGAAGTGGCCCTTCACCAGACACTGAGTTTGTCAGCACTTTGATCTTGGACTTCCTAGCCTCCAAAGCCATGAGACATAAATTTCTGTTGTTTACAAGCCAATGTTTTTTATTTTGTTACAGCAAGCTGAATGAACTAAAAACAAGAGTTTTTAAAGCAAACAAACGAAACTTCATATGAGTGAGTACAGAAAGTGAGTGGATCTGGAACAGTTAGGAAAATTAGAATAGCACCTCTTGGGTAGAGCCCGAGTATATAGACTCTAGGGGTGATTCCATGGATGATGGGCTGCAACTTCTCTGCCACCAAGTCTCTCACTCCTCTATCAACTTCCTCTCTCTTTCCCCATTGGAGTTATGCATCTTGGGTAGTCAATGCTGCTGTGTTAGATCATAAAATTTCATGCCTTGAATCTCCCAACCAGATAACTTTTTATGGTAGACACTGACAGGAAAGCCTAAGCCAAAGCTGTGCATGGGGTAATTCTTCTAGCAGCTAACCAAGCAGAAGGGTCATGCTGGACCAGGGGCTTTGGAGAAAGCAGATGCCAATCTAAAGGGAGGAGGCAGGACTAGAATTTCTGACAGGTATATTTCTGGAATTCTTATAGGTATAATACCTATAGATGAAACCTGAATTTGCTGGCTCTGGAGAGGATCTTTGGTCTCAGAAGGAGAGGGTCTAGGGAATACAGGCCTCATTTCAATTATACAAACATCTATTTTCCAAGGGAGCAGAATAGAAAAGTTTGCTCTGCTACCTGGCTTCTCTTTTTTCTGTGCTTATCATTTTATGTTCATAGTGTCTCTCATAGTTGAAATCTAAGCTTTAGAATACATATAGAATACAAGCCCACAGCTATTTCAATTTCTAGATTATTCTCTGTCAATGTATGTTACAAAGATTCCATGTCTTTTTCCTAAACTATTTTTTTTTTTTTTGAGACAGAGTCTCACTGTGTTGCCCGGGCCAGAGTGCAGTGGCGTCATCCTTGCTAAACTATTTTGAGATATTGCTTCATCAAGACAAAGTACCAAACATTTAGCTGTACTGTAGCATGATTTCTACTTGTTTTGCGGCTCTCATGAGATATTCAAATGATTACCTATTGAGATGTGGCAAAGAAAATGCCATGGCCCAATCACCCAGAAAGCAGTGGGAAAGAGACAGGCAGCAAGACAAAAAGCAGCAGAAACAGCAGAGATAGAATGTGGCGAGAGGTGTGAGAGGGGGAGAGGAGAGAAGAGATTTATTCAGGGAGATAAGCTTTAGCTTTAGCTTTAGTTCCCTAAGCCAGCAGGGTCAGTTTAGAATTGATTCGGGAGATAGAAAGTTTGAATGCATTCTATACTTGTTTCTGCTCCTTACCAGCATAGTATAGTTTGATGATTGGTCTTTTGGCACAAGACTAGAAAATGCATAACTGTGAAGGCAAAAAGCATTGCACATATTAAACAGTGGTTGGTGCAACACACATTGCAGCTCACAGCGATCTGCATTTGCTCCATTTCAACCCACTGGACTGCTAGATAATGGGAATTGGAGCCTGAATGTCTAGTCTGGGGTAAAATAGACCCCCTGGAATAATTTTTTTCTGAATCTCTATTTATCAAGCTTCCTAACTGATGTGAAAATCCATATAGCAAAGACAGCATCAACGTTTTATTTTTCTTCCAAAGAAAAATACTTTTTTTTCCAGTTAGCTCATCCTCTAGCCTGCAGACTGAACACAATTTTTTTAAGTCTAAGCATTAATTAGAGAGATAAAGAAATGTATCTCCCTTTGTTCAGAAGGAGAATTCTATTGAGCCTTTGACAATGAAGCTGCTTAAGGGACAGCCTGAGTTGCTGTTTCTGCACAGAGCTCCTGTAGAAGGAAGATAAAGAGCTCACTAGTGGAGGACTCTGGCTTTGTGCCATCTTTTTGCTGCTTCCTCTTGACTCCAGTGGGAAGTAGAGCCCTAAAAAGTAAATAAAAGGTCCATGAAGGCCAAATGAAGCCTGTGACTTGAAACCACAAGCCAGAATGCACTACTGGGGCACCTAATGGCCTCAGAAAGGGTTTGCGAGTTTTTGTTCCCATTTTAGGCACTGCTGCTTCCCCCTAGCATCAGCTGACGGATTATGGCAAGCTCACAAAAAGGCCCCTCAGGAACCCAGCCAAGATGGGTTTCTCATAGGCACAGAAGGTTCCTTGAGGACACACTACTAGTTTATCAGGTGCCTAGGAGGAAGGGTCCATTTTGCATGTCCACAGACAGTTTGTTTTAAAAGGTGTCCTTGGTAACAGGGGATAAGCCATAAACAGCAGCACTCTCAAGGTCACCTCCACTGGGTACTAAATGCAGGGCTTGGGGAATACTGTATATCTCCTGACAAGGAATGAAGTGCCAACCCCAGGCAACTCTCTGGCTGGAATTTCGTGTCCCTTCCCTGAACAGACTGTCCAGCTGAGCCACCCTACCACAGTCTTTGCTGCCTTTAGGCCATTATCATATATCTCATTGGATCCCACCATTCAAAACCTTGACCTTTTTCTTTTTCTGTTGGACTTAAAAGCTTTTAACTGCAGTATAATATACATGCAGGAGAATGCATAAATCATAAATGTCCACCACAGTAAATTTTTACAAACTAAACATGTCCATGTAGCTGATTCCCAGATAAAAAAATAAAACATTACCAGCACTGCAAAAGCTCTCCAGCTCTCATTCTGCCTCTATCACTCAAGGGTAACAACCATGCTGACTTCTACTAATATAGACCCATTTTTTTGTATTTGCATATTTAAATTTTTTCAATTGACAAATAATAATCGTGTATATTTACAGTGTACAAAGTGATGTTTGATCTATATATACACATAGGAAGACTCAATCAAGCTAAGAAGAGATATATGTACTCCTGCACTATCACCTCACTAATTTATCATTTTGTCGTGGTGAGAATGTTAAAAATCTATTGTAGCAATTTGAAATAGTGCAATAAATCACTGAAACTTATTCTTCCTGTCTAACTGAAACTTTGTATCCTTTGAGCAACATATTCCCTTTCCCCATTCCTCACTATCCCCCGCTCCCCAGCTTCTGATAACATTTCTACTTTCTGTGAGATCAACTTTTTAATTTTTCTAATATTTTTATTTTTTATTTTTATGGATACATAACAGTTGTAAATATTTATGGGTACATGTGATATTTTGATACAAGCATATAATATGTAATGACCAAATCTGAGTAATTGGGATATCCATCACTTCAAACATTTATCATTACTTTGCATTGGGAACATTCCATATCTACTCTTCTAGTTATTTTAAAATATAAAATAGTCACCCTAGTGTGCTACTGAATACTAGATTTTATTCCTTTCATCTACCTGTATTTTTGTACCCATTAACCAACTCCCCTTTCTACCTACCTCACCACTACCCTCCCCAGCCTTTGATAACTGCCATTCTATTCACTACCTCCATGAGATCAATTTTTTTAGCTCCCACATATGAGTGAGAACATGTGAGTTTTGTCTTTCTGTGCCTGGCTTATTTCACTTAACATAATGTCCTCCAGTTTCATCCATGATGTTGCAAATGACAGGATTTCATTCTTTTTATAGCTGAATAATATTCCATTATGTACATGTACCATATTTTCTTTATCCCTTCATCTGTTGGTAGATATTTAGGTTCCATATCTTGGATACTGTGAAAAGTGCTGTAATAAACCGGAAAACTCAGATATCTCTTCAACATACTGATTTGCTTCCTTTAGGATATATATCTAGCAGTGGGATTACTGAATCATAAAGTAGTTCTATTTGTGATTTTTTTGAGGAACTTCCACATTGTTTTCCATAGTGGCTCTACTACTTTAAATTCCCATCAACAGTGTATGAGTGTTCCCCTTTCTCCACATCCTTGCCAGCATTTGTTTTTGTTTTTGGGTTTTTTGATAATAGCCCTTTAAACTGGAGTGATGATTTTTGTATTATTATGTGTAAATTATCTACATACCTGAATTAAAAGGCAGAGAGTATCCTATTGGATAAAGAAACAAGATTGAACTATATACTGCATAGAAGAAATGCATTTCATATCTAAACATATGAATAGGTTAAAAATAAAAGGATGGGAAAATGTATTTCATGTTAACACTAGTAATATTAATATCAGAAAATTCAATTTCAGAATATGATCAGGAATAAAGAAAGTCATTTCTTAATGATAAAGGGGTCAGTTCATCAATATGATATAACAACCCTAAACATTTATGCACCTAATAATAGAGCTTCAATATACATAAAGCAATGACTGCAAGGAGAAATAGACAAATCCACAATTATGGTTAATGATCTCAACACCCTTCTCTCAACAAGTGATAGAACAAGTAGGCAGAAAAGCAGGATATAAAATATTTTAACAATTTGCCAACCAACTTGACTTAATTGATACTTACAGAGCACTCCACCCAACAGCAGAATATACATTATTTTTAGGTACATATAGAACATTTTACCAAGACAGATGATATTCTGTGCCATAAAACAAGTCTAAATACATTTCAAATGATTCAAGTCATAAAAAAAATATTCATTGTCCATAATGAAATTAATTTATAAATCAGTAATGGAAAAATATTGGGAAAATCCCCTATTATCTGGAAACTAAATAACAAACTTCTAAATAACTTATGAGTCAAAGAAGAATTCAAAGGGCAAATTAGAAAGTATTTTGGACTGAATAAAAATAAAAAACACAACTTATCAAAGCTTAGGGTTACCACCAAGGCAGTACGTAGAGGGAAATTTATAGCACTGAATGCCTATGTTAGAAAAGATGAAAGATCTCAAATCAATGACCTCAGCTTCTACCTTAGGAAACTAGAAGAAGAATATGTGAAACTCAAACTAAGGAGAAGAAAGAAAAAAATATCAGAGGAGGGAGAACAGGAATACAAAGAGGCATGAAGATGCTTTTGGGGGTATCAGATATGCTCATCATTTTGATCGTGGTGATGGTTTCACAGGTATATACATGTGTCAAAACTTCTCAAAGAGTACATGTGCAATATGTGCATTCACATTATGTACGTCAATAAAGCAATTTTTAAAACACAGTTTTTAAACACTTAGTGATAGAATAGTTAAAAGTTCTCTTTGCTTCATGTTGGCACTTTATTTCTTTAAGTGCTTATCCACTTTCTTGAGCCTTTTCGCTGCTTAAGAATGATCCACCACAAAAACAAAGAGGATGAAAATGCAGGTGGCTATTTGCCAAATGGATATAATAAAACCTGACTGCTAACTTCACAGGGTTCTGTGAAGATCAAAAGTGATAACGAACAGAGCTCATTACAAGGTAGAAAGTGTTATAAAAATGTAAAGTCTTATCTCTCTAGTTCCCAGTTTCCTGGTGAAGTGAATAATAAGACTAAGTAGAGCCAAATTTGGAAGTGGATAAAGTTTGTCTTTGATCTTCTCTCTTCTGGCCCTGATGCCCTCATGCTGTGACTCCCAAGCCAGGAAGGCATAACCAGGGTTTAGTACTGCCAAATCTTTTTCCTTTCCTCTCTGCTAAATTCCTATCAAGCTTTTGTTCTCCGTTGGAGACCCTGCTCTCAATTAAATGACAGTGGGTGCTAAATAAGCAATTTGGATAAGTGGATTTTTTAAATGCTATTTACTATTATAATACATTGTCTTTGACTCCGAGTGGCTTACTATGCCTTAACATTGGTTAAATACTAATTTCAACAAAACCCTTCATTGACTGGTTCTTACTAGGGGTGACATTTGGAGGTAGATGGCCCCTTACTCAGTTTATCGTTTTAGACACTGAACACTTCTTGGAAATTCCTTCTGTTGAATATACAATGCTGCAGTTTTTCTGCTCTAGTTATTTTATTATAAGCCAGGGATCTATCACATGAGCATTCCTAGAACTCCTATAAATCTCCTCCCTCTCCTCCAACCCACGTGTGCATACCTTTAAAAATAATAAGAAAACAAAGCAGCTCCGATCAGTAACAGCACTGCAATGTTCAATTTCATCCCTTATATATCACTTTGGGATTATAATTAAATCATTAAAATGCATTGCTAATCTGTAAATCTGGGCTCATTAGCATACGTGTACTCCATAATTACTAAGTACAGGGTGCGTGCTTGTGACTTTAATAGACTTTCGGACTATTAAGCCTGTCTGAATGCCACTCTCCACATAGTGGCTCAAGAGCTTCTAAAGGAGCTTTCTCCAATTTTGTTCTGTACACCAGGCCAGTGATACTGGTTTTACTTTTTTCTTTTTTTTTTTTTTTTTTTTGGAACAGGTAATAGGTTCACTCAGGTCACTATCAGACCTCCAAGAAGCTCTATTAACCAGTTTTTTTTAATTATCTAGTCTGACAGTCTAGCTTCATCTTTTGGAATGAAATATAAAATATGCATTTACTGATAGAATCAGTCTTCTGAAATCTTTCTTAAAAAATTATCATAAGAGACAATCTAGCCAGTTGGCAAATTTAGTTGCCTAAATGCCCTTAAATCCTTCTCACCCAATTTTTTTTGGATGCTGCAGTTACAAATTCATAGGATTGAAGGTGGATTTTTTTTGTTGTTTTCATGCCATTAACTTTCAGTTTTTCATTGTTGTTCTAGGATGTGGCCGCACCTGGGCATCCAGGGATTTTTTTTTTTTTTTTTTTTGAGAGACGTGCAATGTACCATGCACTGCTCAGCTCCATTGCCAAGCAGGTGTCCACAGCTTCACCAGGCTAGCCATGGTTTGCTCTTCCCTTTTATAATATTACTCTGCACTACACGTTCCTCTCTGGGGCCACAGGGCTTGGTTATATGTTCTTACTCCACCCGCACCATGGGTCTCCATTCCACCAGCCTCCTCATCCCTGATCACAAAAATGAAGAAAAAGATTTGAGGTGGAAAGAAAACCATCTCTTCTTTCTTCCTATCTACCTTTTGTCATCTCCTAGATTGATATCTTCTGTCCTCTCTTTAGGCTCATGGTTTGGCAGTGGGCTTTGAGGGAGATAGTAGAGGAGGGTAGAGGTTCCCACAAGTTGGGAATATCTCAAAACCTCATCCTCCCCTCTGCCCCAAGATCACTGGATGGGTGGAATGAAATACGAAAACTTGATTTTCTTACAACAATTCACCAATAGCTGGGGAATCCTCTCTTTTTCCACCACCTCCTCCAAAAGAAAAAAAAAAAAAAAACAGCAGAGGAGATAAACGGTCCTTTGGAATAATGAGATAATGGTCTTTTAGAGTAATTAGATAAATGGTCTTTTGGAATAATAAGTTGCTAAATATAATTTCTAAATTTAGAAGCAAGAGTCTTCCTGAATTCTTCATAAACTGACTAGCTAATTTGCTTCCTCCTTTCTTATATCTAAAGGGCTCCTTCTAACACTGTTCCTACAGGATCTCTGGAGCCAATAAGCACCTTATTTAGTTTTGGGCTATCCTCAGAAGACATGTTCCCTACAGCCTTCATTTCCTAAGGGCCTGGGCTTTGATATGTGGCTGTGATAGCCTTTATTATTATTAATCTAGGTTGTGGGGGTAGATTCTTCCAGGCATTTCTCCTCTTTCCCTTACCTTCATTCAAGCAAATAGCTCTTTGCCTATCATCTCAGGAAAGGCATGTAGCAGAGTGGAAAACAGAACTACCTGGAAAATCATTCTGGCTTTTAAGTCCCCAAAGCTGAAGCCCTTAGGAGAAGGGGATTCTCTTGTAAAGACAAATATCTTAGCCTGAATTATAAAGGGAAACAGCTTTTCCCCAAATTGGGGGAAGATAGGAGAGAGGGGTGCTCTCTACTCCAGTTCTTGACCTTGCCTGCAGGGTAGCAGCAAGGTGTCAGAGAGTAAAGTCTGTGGGTCTTCAGAAGAGAGGAATCCAGAACTCCCAACTTTCTGGTTGCAGGTGAGGAAACAGCAAGTCCCTGTAGAAGAAAGGCAACTTGGATCCCAAGTAAAAGGCAACCATGGAGGAGAGAATGTGGGCTAAGTGTACACCGACTAAGACCTTATTCTTCCTCTTTACCTCCCCTCGGCTGCCCAGGAATCCTCTGTACCTGAGACCTTTTCGGCTCAGAAAGGCTTTGTTGTTTCAGATAGCAATCCAGGCTGGCAGTGTAATTTTGTTATGAATATTCCCCATTAGGACCTCAAAAATTGGAATATACTCTTCTCTCGAATAGATGGACTGCCTGTGGGTGATTCTCAATCTAAGGAACAGGAGAAGATAAATAGCCCACTTTTCCAACAGGAAGTGCCCCAAAAGGCAGATATAGACTACAGGACATGGACAAAATCTACACATTGTAAGACCCTTTTTCATCTTAATGAGTCAGTTCATTTAAATCTCTTATTTGGCATAAAATATTCATTTTTGAATTCTTAATTTTTTAAAACATGTATAATTTATGTTGGAATTCTAAAAAATTTTTAATGGACTTTATTTTTTAGAACAATTTTGGGTTTACAGCAAAATTGAGTGTAAACGCAGAATTCCTATATACCCCCTGCCCCTACCCACCCCCCACCCCATACAACAGCTTTTGCTAACAACATCCCCCACCAGAGTGGTACATTTGTGACAATTGATGAACCTACATTAGCACATCATTATCACCCAGAGTCCATAGTTTACATTAGCATTCACTCTTGGTGTTATACATTCTATGGGTTTGGACGAATGTATAATGACATGTATACACAGTTTTAGTATCATAGAGTAGTTTCACTGCCCTTAAATTCCTCTGTGCTCTGCCTATTTAGTATTGAATAACTTTTAAATTCTAAAAGGTGATTGAAAAGCACATTATACAAGAAAGTAGGAAATGTTTTTGGTCTATCTTAACATTGAAGAATGCAATTTTGTGCAGTACCTACAGAAAGCAAAATTGAGAATGAGGGCATGGCATATTGATCCGATGCGAAGCTTAGGATGTCTACACTGAAATGAAAATACCTAGAGTATTATGTAAATGAAACAAATCATGGGATCTTGGTAGAAATTGTCATAATTCTAAAATCATTCTCTTTTATAAATTCTAGAAGAAATGGATAGTCTGGAAATGTTTCAAATCTATGGGGGAAAATGAACTTTAAGCTTCTGGGTAAATTTTAAAGATAATTTTTTTCAGTAATTTCTATATATTATTTTAATATACTCTGGTTATATTTTCTAACATTTTTAATTGGCTTTTAGACAATTGAATTAATATAACATTAAGGTATTAATTCAGAACCCTCCAAGAAACTGAAATAATACTACAGGAATGTATGCAATTAAAATAAAGATATTGATAAATATAACAAAGCAACACTTGAGTTGTGACCCACGAGTCAAAGAGGATTTGGGGCAAAACCTTTGGAACTTATATTTACAGGTATCATTTTTGTTAATCATGTGGAATTCTAATATTCTAGGTATCCTTGATCTCCAGCAGAAAATTAAAGACTATGAACATGACTGCATTAAAATAACACTAATTGAAAAAAATCATTTTATAAACTGCAAACTTTGGTTAATGGTACATAGCATGATATACCTAGTTGTTAAGGGAATGTTACAATGCTGTAACAAAGAGAAGAGCATGTAGCTCAGAAAAGAGAGCAAGAAGTTAAGTTTTAAGATAAAGACAGAATCCAGTAGAGTTAAAAGTAATTGAAAATTTGAAAATTTGAAGTTCTAATAGTATTAGAAATTAAATAATAGGAGTCAGAATTATTTTATTCAGCCAGAAATCATATACATGAATCTTGTGCCATTATATATGGAACAGAACCTTGGAGACAGAGTATCTGAATCTTTCCATTATCTCTAGGTAAACAGGTAAAGGGACCATCCTAGCTTTTTTAATTCCTATCTCCACCAGGACAAGAGGGGTAGTAGAGAGCCTTACCTTCTAAAATCTAAGAAATATCAACTGCTAGAAGACAAGGCCTTCAAGCTGAAAGCAAACGAATAATTCAATGAAACTATCAGCCAAATACTTACTTAACCACACAAAATGAGAAGTTATGAATGATTTTAGAATAAAGAAATTCGACGGCACGTTCTTAGTGGGATGCAGCTAAGAACAAAAGGAACTTCATGCAAAATGTTGAACTTTATTCTGTAGCTTTATTGTTTGTTTTAATATTATATTGTTATTTTGGAACTCTTTTTTAACCATATTAAGTAAATAAGTAATCATATTTACTGTGTTAGAAATCAAAAATTTAGAAAGGAATTCTGTACCATTAGAAATGAATTTAAAAAACAATATGAAATAAGAAAAAGCACAAGTCTTTCCTAGCTCTGTTCATTGAAGTAACCCCAAAACAATATCTCCACAGTGCCCCCTAGCACTCAGATTCTGGTCCCTGTTGCTATTTTCTACTCCAAAGAACCACAACTCCTTGGGAAAATGAATGATTCCATGTCTGAGGCAGAAAGGTACAAACAAGGTGAGCCTGGAAAATCTTGTACCAGAAAGCAAAAAATTTTCAATGATTAGTGGGTCATGTTATAAGGCCAATGAAGCAAATTTTAAAAAGGGTCCCACTGGCCAAAATAATGACAATTTGAGTATCAAGAAAAGAATAATGACTATAGTTGCCTGAAATACAGTACATCTATGAGAAGCCATGATTTCATACTGATACACAAAGAGAAACAGTAACAAATGATTACAAAAGTAGGTGACTAGAATAGTATGCATTTCTATGGAGTTTTATTTCTCATTCATGAAGCATTACTGATTAATGTATTGTATCAATGGAGAATATAAAAAGTATAATGGTAAATACATTAGTCGAACGGCATTTTCTGGCTCCAGAGGGATATCGGAATGGCCCACAAACTGGTCTCAAATCACACAAAGCCAAATGAAATATCTGAAATTCAACTGGTAGAAATTTAAATATCCTTAAGATATGTATGGTCTTATGAATGAATGGGAAAGGTATTAACATATCTCAGGATCCCATCAGTTTCCAAGTTCTTTAGAATGAGGAGAAATGCATATATCATAAGGTTTTATCAACTAGGATGGAAGCTACAGACTTATTACATAATAGAATAACCTTAACACAGGGTTAAGGTAGGCTAAATGGGCTAAGTCACTGACCCCTCACCTCTTGAGGTTACGAAATCACTCTTAAAACAACCGTAAATAGGGTTCGGGATGTCCTATCAGGGTCATGAATGACAATTCGGTTGGCCTTTAGGCCTAAATCTCTGGCAGTAAATATCCTCATTGATTTGGTATGATAATTCTTCTTTAGCTAGGATGACTTAGAGTTAGGTATGGAGATGTTTAAAAGAAGTAAACCATTGTATTTATATTTTTGTGTTAAGAAGGAAGCTGTACATATTTGATAATTTGTATATGTGTGATACACGAGAGAATTAACTTTGTTAGTTACAGCCTTATAATTATAATTTGAAATGGGTAATTTAGAGTTATGATTTCAAAGTGAAATCTTAATAAATTATTTTCAGTATTGAAACATCTAAGATCTTTAGGCTTGTCATTTTTATAGATTTATTTAATTTTTAAAAAGTGTTGAATTCCCAGGCAGATTTGTTTATTGGACAGCTAAAATACTTCAAAGAGACATGCTCGAGGTAAGGCAGCTGCTGTCACTGCTTCCTGCACAGATGCACAGCTCTCTACCTTCCCCGCCCAAACAATGGGGCCTCACTGAGAGGAAGCCTGCTTGGATATCAGCAGCCTGCCTCCTCAGTCCTGTTTACCATACTCTGACTGCTGTGGCCTCTAAGTCCTTCCTTCCAGTCCTAGCCCAAGCTTCTCCCTTTAAAGTACACATAGGTGAAGGAGAGGGATGATGGAATAAATAAAAAATGTCAAATTTATATTGGGATTTTCCAAAATAGCATCTTCTCAGCGTGTGTCAGCTACTCTCTTTGTGCTGCTTATAATGCAGGGAAACTGCAACCGATGTGACATAGGACATGACTGGAGTTGAAGGCCCTTCACCTACCTGTGAATTGATTTTATTGACTATTTCCAGACAGTGGGATACTCCCACATCTTAGTAGTAAAGTGCCTTTTTTTCTAAATGGCCCAAGGCTTTCCTCTGCAATAAGGACAATGCTTTACTGTTGTTGTTTTTTTTTTTTTAAGTGTTCCATAAATACATTCTTCCCTGAGGAATTCCTCTTAACATAAAATCAGACCAAGGTTTTTATTTCATGGGACAAAATTTTCAACATGTACCTAAAGCTGCAAAAAAAACACAAAAATATTCAAACACATATTCCTTACCACCCTTGAAAGCTCTGGCAAAGTAGAAGCAAAAGAAAAATCTGTAACATTAAGCAAGGATTAAATACATTATTCCATGAACGGGCGGTAAGATGCCTACAGTGCTTCAAATTATGAATGAACCTATGAGCTGCAAGTCACTGTACTGTGGAACTCAGCCTACATGAAATTGTCCTCCAGCTAGTATTGCAACTGTTACCCTCAAATGTTGAAGGATGCATTGGAGTCTTTTATAGTCCAGGGCTAATGTCTACAGTTCTTCTCAGTATATGTCTAGGCTATAGCCCAATATTGGACTCCATACCAAAATATCCATGCCAGTTGGGGGATTAGGTCTATGCAAATGAATTCCAGAGAACAAATTACCTCAAACTAAGAGGTGCTGGATCCTCTGAAGTTCCTAGACACACCTACACAACTGTGTGGAGTCCAGACAACCCAACAGAAACATACATCTAATTGCAAGCCTGCCACCCACCCTCCATGAACCAGAGAGCCAAGGATTCAAGTCACAACCCCATGAAAACAAGACAAACCTAACTTCTCTGCAAAATAAACAGAAAATTTAAGATATTAAAGGCTAGATGGGAACCCTTAGGTTTCTAAAGCCCTATAATCTTTAGTCTAGAAGAGATAAGGGGGTCATTTTTGGCACCCATGACTCACTGAGGCGAAGATCACAATGAAGTCTCAAAAAATGCATGGGCAGATAACTTTGGACTAGATATATGAGCTGGGAAACAACTGACCTAATACCAACCAAATCTTCCTAACCATCCTCACCATGCTTACCTTTGTAGTTTGCCATAATCCACCAGGAAGATCTTCCTTTCCTGCCTCCCACCATGCCCATCTCCCCAGAATGTCTCTTATGGTGATAGTGAACAAGTATCATCCTTGGCAAGGCCTATTCATAGCCAAGTTCATGTACAGTAAAAATGTGTGGATTCACAAATCCACAGAAGATAAACTACAAGGAGGAAATTATCTCCTTTATTAAAAGACATTATCATATGTCAATAACCAGAAGATAAAAAGTGTCAAAAAAATGATAAATTGTTAATGTTTCCCTAGAGAAACACAGTGACCCCCCCCCTTTTGAATGGATGTTACTAGGACATCTTTAAAATAGCCTTTTGGACATTTGCTAACTTATGTCTACTTCTTGCACTCTGCTGAGTGTCACAAAGTTTCCCCTTTTCTAGCTGAGGATCACAAGAATCCTCATCCCCTGCTATCACAAGACAATTCTTGCAACCCTTTCTCAGGTTTTACTCATGTATAAAATACAGCCTGTGATTGTGACATAAGGATCTGGGGTGTGGTGGGCCCCAGCCTCTAGCTACTGAGTACTTCTCTACATCCTTCCTATAATGCACTTCTTATAAACGGCAAAGACTTAATGAAAAATTCCAAGTCTGCACTCTTTTTACCACAACAACTTAAAGAAAATTAAGAAAGCTACATTGTATGCATACTGGAGTTTGGGACTGAGATTCATTGCTGCTGCAGGTGCACGTTAACAGCATTTCTAAAGATGAAAGTGTGGGGCAATGTCTACTGGCAGCTTCTATGGGAACCAACCAGGCTACCAAGTTTAAAGAGAGCAAGGTGAGAAAGGAGAGCCACGACAGGAACCCAAGGATGTCTGAAAATACAGACCACACATAGCAAGGCACGATGCAGGTGGTGAAAATGTAGGAGGGGCCTAAAATATTGAATTCCCTGAGCCACAGTACATCTTTAGCTGCTTTCTGCAGACCTGAGCAGGGAAGGCCTGAGACTTGGGGTTGCTTTGGGCATGCTTTTCAAATATTTACCATTAATTTAACAGGGGTGGGGAAGAACTGACTTTCTATTAATAACAACAGAGTCACTTAATTTACTTCCACTGGCCGAAGCTAGTTTAGCAGCACATTTCCTACTTTTCTTCACTCTTTCTCTCCATTTCTCTTCTGCAAATTTCTGAGGCAATTTCTTGAGAGTCATATTAAAGGGTTTTGAAGTTTAATTAATAAATCTTTTGTTGCCATTATCAACACTATGCCATACATTATTAGGTGTCAGAATTTTAGCTGTGACCATAAAATGAGTTTGTTTGTGGCAGTGTTGTTTGTTTGATTTTTCTTTTTAATTTTCGCTCGAGGATGTTGTCAACTTTGGAAAGAGCAAAACCAATTTACATGTCACTAGTTCTGTGAAGTCATGTATGGAAAACTGAATAAATTAGCACTATATTGCTGGTTTATTCCAGTGATGCCTGTCTAGATTGGCAATGTGGAAAGCCTTCTAGCTGGCTGCCTCTTAATTGGCTGACTGGCCTGGGTGAGGGGAGAATGCCCTGTGGGAGACAAGTATCTGTTCAGGAACAGACACTTATCTCCCAGATTGGCCTAATAAAAAAAAACCCGAAATTTTCTGGCACATTTCTGCAATGGGAGGTAAGTTTCTATAACTGCCCCTCTTGACTGGTGCCTCTCTCAGTGGACCAGGTATGCTGGAGTTGATGATGGCATTACTGTATGCCCAGCACCTCCCTAAATCTGCATTCTGGCCCCTATACATTCAGTGATGCTTCATGAGAGGTGGAGATAGAGTCACTCATCTATAGGAGTTAAGGGCAGGCTTACCATGGACTGCCATGGACCAGGAAAAGAGGCGAGACAGAGGCAGTGGATATGCCTAGAGGAAGCAGGTTATAGTAGATAGGAAGACTAATGTCCAAAGGCAAGTTCTTTCTCCCTTATCCATTTAATCTGGGCACTGAGTGTAACTGTCACTTGTCCTTTTCACAGTGGCACTTGAGTATTCTCAGAAGGGAGAGGGGCATGAACAGAAGCTGCTGCCTAGTCCCTACAGCCATTTACCTCCTTAGAGATGACATTATCTGAATCCTTTCCCATACACACTCACTTTTTTTCACAGCCTGGAAATGATCTCAAGTTTCTGAAGGAAATGAAAATCAGATCACCCTCTGGAAAAGTTAAGGAGTTTTGTATAAAGGTCAGGGAATGGAGCATTAATCCTAGGTGGTTAAATGACCTATTAAAACAAATCAGGCTTTCGGTCTTACCATCTGCCTAGCCCAACACAGAATACTTGGGCATAGGAAATACACACATGTGAAACATAAAACAAGGCCATATGCTACAGACTATGAGGTACTTATCCTTAGATGGTTTTGTTTGATGTACACAGTCCCCAAGGGAAATAAAGAGGAGGTGATTCTAAAGAGGGAAGCGAGGGCGATATGAACCCCTAGTGCAGTGGTTCTCAACCAGGGATGATTTTTGTCCCCATTAGAATATTTGGCAATGTCTGGAGACAGTGTTTGTGGTCACAACTGGAGGCAGGGGTTCCAATGGCATCCAGTGAACAGAAGCCAGTAGGCTGCTAAGCACCCTACAATGCACAGGACAGCCCACCCCCAAACCCCGCCAAAGAATTATTTCGTATAAAATGTCCATAATGTTGAGGTTGACTAACTCTGTACTAGATCAGTGCTTCTTACACTTGAGGAGGCATCAGAATCCCCTGGAGCAGTGGCCCACAACCTTTTTGGCACCAGGGATCATTTTCATGGAAGACGATTTTTCCACGGGATGGGGAGGGGGAAGGTTTGGGGATGACTCAAGCACATTACATTTGTTGTGCACTTTATTTCTATTATTATTACATTGTAATATATAACGAAATAATTATACAACTCACCATAGGTTGGTGACTCCTGCCCTGGAGGCTTTGTTAAAACACAGAGTTCTGGGAGTTCTGGGTCCCACACCAGTTTCCAATTCAGTAGGTATGGGGCAGGAGTCTGAGAATTTGCATTTTAACAAGTTCCCAGGTGGTGCTGAGGCTGCTGGTCTGGGGAGCACACTTTGGAGAGCACCTGCCCTAGTCCTTCCCCTCTAATTACCCTTTAAAATACCCACCTGCTTGAGAATGTGGTTAGACCCACCTTAATTATCCTTTAAAATACCCACCTGCTTGAGAATGCGGTTAGACCCACCTTAGCCCAGAGTACTCAGATGTTATCAATGCTCACGAAGAGAGGAAGCAAAAGCCTCCCTTTTATGCAAAGAGACTTCCCAGAGACTTAATTAAAGTTTGGGAAAGTATCCCACAAGGCAAGGATGGGAGGGGGTCAATAAAATTGATCCAAATAAATTCTTTGCACATACAAAATAAAACTCACATGCACAAAAAGAAATTTGATCAATAAATTAGTAAATTCAGAGTGAGGAGGGAGTAATTAACAGGCCCATTTAAAGTGCGGAATACATTAAATACAGAATGAGTGACTCCACTGGGACCACTGAAGCAGGAAACACCGATGCGTTTGAGAGGCCTGGAAGATTAGAAACATATTTCAACAAGGAGAAAAGAGTAGAGAGAAGGGAGAGCCCAGAATGATGAAGATGCCGAGGGTGGGGGTATGCATCAGAACCTTGGGAGCCTCAGATTTTGAAATCCTATGAAAAGTTTAACGAAATTGCAGTTGTACTCTGCTATATCTCCCAGGCAGAGGAAACCTAAGTAAGCTTGCTGCCAGAGCTACCCAAGCCACACCTGGTCCTGAGCAGTTAATGTGTCAAGTCCTTTTATTTCAGAGTAAACAAAAAGTTCACCCCAAGTCAATGGGAGTATAGGAAGACCTCATTGATCCAGAACAACCCCAGGATGATCTTGGGCACTTTGGCAGTCTATAAGATCCCCTGCCAGGGAAACTGAGTCAACACAGATTCCACTACCATTTCAAGCTAGAGTTGAGGACCGTAAAGCCCATGGCTAAGGGAAACAAAGTTCTAAGGCAATTTAGTACTGAAAGCAAATAAAAGGCTGTCCTAGCTCATACAGACACCCACATACTAAACACAGTCTCCCTAAGAGCTGGGACATGCAGGAAAGCAAATGTATGACTTGTCGCAGAGCCATAACAGTATTCATCGCTGCTAAGATAAACCAGGTTATACCTAAACTTTAAGGTAGGCTCTCTATGAATGTCCAGTCCCTTGCTTTGAGCTTGAATTCAGGGTCCAGTTCTCCGTTTCACCCTCAAGTAAGTCCCTTGGGGATCCTCTTGGCAACCTGGCAACAGAAAGCTAAATTGCACCAACCATGAATATGAATCATTGTGATAGTTCCTTCATATCTGGTGGAGAACCAGACCTTGGCCAAGAACTGCATCAGCAAGAAGCAGACCCCTTTGGCTTCCCTACATCTTCATCATGGCTTCTGAGATGTCTTTGAAACTTAAGTACTAGCTTCTCATCTTCTAATGGAGCTCAGTCTAGCTCCATGAATTTCACTGTGGATTCCCGAAGGAATGGAAAGTGATTTTTGCTTTAGATGGAGCCCTGGTCCCCTGAGACCATAAAAAAGAATCCTTCCAAGCCTAGAGGACATAACTCTGGTACCAGGGAAGGATCCCAGAATTCAATTCAGAAGACCCTGGGCAGGTGTCCCTGAAGTTCTCTGAGCTTCATTAACCTCAGAGGAGTTAGGCCCAGGCCTTAGCTTTAGTGGAGTGGGTGGGAGGTTGCTATGGTTAAAGCTGCTTCACAATTTCACTCTGCCATTTTCAATCAGGCCTTCCTCATTAGCTGGATAGGAAGGTTTGCAGAGCCAAACCTGCAGCGGATTCCCTCAGGCGATGTTTTAGTTCTAGTGCTTCCCCAGGCTTTAGGCATAAAAGTGCCTCCCAGGGTGAGGTGACTTGCCACACATTTAGCTGACACCTGCCTATGAAGAGAGACGTCTGAAACCACTTTCCCAGAGCAGCCCTGAAGCAGTCTAGTCAGTGAAGTCTTTAGCAGCCTTTCTTCCTAGTCAGGCACAGATCCCAATGTAGAGCCCAGGGATGAATTCTTAGTCTAGTAAGCCCTTCCAACCTGCTGGTCAAGCTTTTGCTGTCACCATAGGTAGCTTACATACCTCTCAAAGTCCAAGGTCAGTTAAAAGGCATGAAGCTGCAAACTCCCAGACTCCAAGAGGGAGCAGTCTAAACTCTGTTTGGACTGCAGCATCCCAGATGAAGAAGCATCCTACCTTGGAACACCTCTACTGCGAGGAAGCTCCGCACCCCATGAGGCAACCCCTTCCACTGCGGAACAGCTGTAATAATCAAAAGCCCATCCTTTCACTCTATCCCCATCTGCCTCCTGATATTTCCTGTGGAGCTACATGGAATATGTCTGCTGATTCTGCTACCTGATGTCATTTCCATTTGTGTACTGTGTCTTAGCAATTATACCAGCTGGTTTCTGAGAGCATGGATCATGTCTCCTACTTCTTATGCATTGCCACAGTGTTGGTGGCCAGCTTCAAAGCTGCTGGCTAGTGTTCTTAGTTGTGCTCTGAGTCTTTTCACTTGTGGCCACCATCCCCTCCTAATCCCACTGCTCAAGCCTGAATTATATTCATTCCAACTCTACCCCTCTGCTCATACCAGGGCTACCATTGAGGGATAATGTAAAGTTCATGGCCATCCTTGAGCAATACCCACAGTGATGAAAGTGATCTGTTTGAACTCCAACCATCACATCATTCCTCCAACACACAGGTACATACATAATACACACACACACACACACACACACACACACACACACACACACACACTCCCACCAGTCTTTGTATCTAGGTGAATGTGAGCACAAATGAATTTTGAGGGCATCCTTAAAGGGGGAAACACAAATATAGAGCCTGAGGAGGGTGAGTGAAAAAAAGAAAGTGAAAACACAGCACTCTTCTTGCCTCAGGGAATTACCGGCACGCCAGCAGCCATGCATCTCTCTCCCTGAAACATTTATTAATATACCTGTGAGCGCACACACAGCAATGTGGACCTCATCCCTGAAAGGCCAATTGACTATATCCAGGGCATAGCAATGCTGCCCTCCTGGAATGTCCTTTTGTGTTTACTCTCCACAAATTCTACTCCTACCACCCTTCAAGCCCCTTGTCCAATCTGACAGCTTCCAGGAAGTGTTCCCTCCTTTCCTGAACTCTTATCATACATATCTAGGCCAACACCCAGCATGTGAAGGAATATTAGATTTTCTTTCTTTTCTAATTGTTAAACACATTTATGGTTTGTCTCCTCATACACAGGCAGGAACTGTGATGGTGATACTTCTTCATTTACTACAAGGACTAGTACGGGAAGGGGTACACAGCCAGGGCTTAATTAAATGGGTATTTGGTTTAGAAACATCTAGAAGGGAAGACTAACAGTGAATGAGTCAGGTAGACAGCTTAACCTAAGATTCCTGCATTATCAAGATGTTGTTTGAGCACCTACTAAGTGCAAAGCAGGCATCATCTTAGTGTGCTAGGACCTCTTAGCAAAAGATGCCCAAATCCTCTCTTCTGAAACATTTATTAATATACCTGTGAGCGCACACACAGCAATGTGGACCCCACCCCTGAAAGGCCAATTGACTACATCCAGGGCATAGCAATGCCTTTTAGAACCTGGCTCCTGAGGACACAGAGTCAGTGGGAAAGGCAACCATCTGTGTGCTGGTCTGGTCTCTCCCTCACACCCTTTATTAATAGCTTCTTCCAGTCTTTAGGCCTCAGCCTAAATGTCACCTTCTCCAAGAGACTTATCAGAGAAGCTCCCCCACCAAACTTCCTTACTTCAGCTTGCTTTCATAGCATTTCCTATAATTTATAATTTTTTTTAAAATATATTATTCACTCATATTTTGTCTAGATATCAACACTTAGAATATAATAAGCTCCAGTGAAGAAACAGCCATGTCTGTCTCATCCACCTACTGTATCCCTCCACAGGACCTAACACAGGTACTCCAAAAAATCTTAGAATAAATGATTATAAGACAGTGCGACAGAGAAGAAAACAGAATTTTCTTCAAGAAATTTCAAGACAGATGAGTTGGGTGCCAGTTTCAGTATGGTCATTTACTAGCTGTGTGACATCAGACAAATTGCTTAACCTCTCTGAGCCTGTTTCCTCATTTTTATATGAATTAACATCATCTAACTCACAATGGTGTTTGAAGGGAAAAAATAAGATAATGAATAAGAAACTGCTTGATAAAATGTAGAGTCCTGTACAAATAAGAATTAGTTTAGTATTGTGAAGACACCCAAAACAGTACTGCTTTCTCTCTAGGATGCCCACCACAGGCACCTGAAAACCCCACTATTGGTCACACTCTTGGATTAATACTATCTCAGAGACATACTACATTGAAAACCATTGTGTACCCTTAATGAAGGTATTTGACCTTAGCATTTACCTGTCAGAAAGCAGGGTCCAGGCTAGGGAGTTTAGGAAGAGGGGTGATGGGAAGAGAATTTTGAAATGACTTAAGTTTGAAAGACTTTCAGAGAGTTAGTGCAGGCCAGAAGAGGGGGCAACTGCAGTGGGGGTCTCCCTGGTGGAGCCAGGACACTGAGTTTTTAAGCAGAGGGGAGATACAGAAAGGGAGGTAGAGGGGCCAGCTACAAACTTTCTCTCCTTGGCCTATGTGTATCTCAGGGACACGTGACTTTACAGAAACCGTATGTGTGCATTGGCGAGAGGGGAGGGAAGCCAAAGAGCAGGAAACGGATGCCAAGGGAACTGTACTTAATCATAATAACCATTAGTATTGACTTTGGTGCCATCTTAAAGGAGCCATTTGTTATAAGAACCAATAGTCAAAACCCCAAGTCAGCCAGGCTTTGTCTTGTGAGCTCTAAAAATAATGGTATTTTGCTGTTCATCTGTTTTAATTTTCCAAATTTGAAATCAATGAAAAAATTGATTTCTTTCTTCTAAACAAAGAGACATTAAAAGGAGAAAGGAAGGAAGGAAGAAAAAAGGACAGACAGACCAGCTTTTCAGTGACTCATGTAATAATACCCCAAAAGCAGGAGCCCAAAGCAGTAATTATTCCCTTACCTGAGAAGTATGAAAGGAAAATGGGTGAGAATTATGACCACACAAACAATATATAAAACCTCTCTAGAGCTGAGGCCAGCAAATCACTTACCTGCAGCTTCAACAACGACGTATAAAAGCAGGAAGAGACACAGTTAAGGTCAATTGGCTGCTCGTTTTTAAAGCGCCACCTCATTTTAATCAGCTCCCTATGCCATTCTGTGTCTCCAGCTGGCAAACTGGCTAAGAGGGATTAGAGTTGTTTTATCTTTTTTAAGCAGCTTGAAAACAAAGTGGAAACAGTTGAGTGATCTTGCAGTTAAGACAGCTTGGAAAAGGTCAGCAGATTGTTTTCCAGCCAAGTCTTTTGAGGGCGCCTGCACTTCAGTATAGCCAGCACGATCCAAGGTCTGGCACTCTACCATACAGGACCCTGGTTCTGTCAATTTCCCCAGCCTCTGGGGACTGATTCACAATAGCCAAACTCACAATAAACAGACTGATTACCTAGACCACCAAGTTATTAATACACGATGATGGTACGGATCTATCCAACAACCAGAATACCTGGGCCCACTATTTAGGTCTCCAGGAAAGAAACTGAACTCATAAAACAACTTTAAAGAAGAGAAAATAAAGACGAACTGAATCCACGTAAATGTAGGTTCAAGACTTCATGTAACTTAATTCTTTGGACTTCGGTTTTCTGATCTGTATAAAAGAGAATAATATTTACCACTTAGTATTTTTTATGATACTTGAAAACATTTCATAAATTGGAGAGCATGGTACAAGTGGGAGTGGTCATTTTTGGCAGTCAAAAGGCAGTTTAGTGCACATAGAATCTGAGAAAGGGGAACTAAAGAGTTCTACACGCAATTTTACCCCACTCTGGTGAAATTCCTAATGACGTAGACTACCTTTCTAAGGACTCAAAGCCGCCACACACAGTCTGTCTCCCTTAGACCAAGCCGGAGGTGTGCAGAAATCCCAGATCTCTATCTAGCTCACCTTTTTCAAAATTCTTCATAAGACACCAAAAACTTCCATCACCCTAACATCTTCTCATGAAGCACATGTTGAAATCAGTGATACAGCAGGTATCTCCAATGAATTCCCTTTGAGATGGATGCCTTCCTGGGGACATTTCCCCACCTTGGCAGCTACACATTCATGCATCTGTCTGAGGAGTGCTGCTCCAAGTAATTGCACTTACCTACACCAGGAACATTAATGTGGCCCTCCATTTCAGGGGGAGTCCTTTTCTGACCTGCCCCCCAAATTGTGGGCATGCCCCTTTCCTGAGAACAACGAGGGATTCCCACACAGAGCCAGGGAAGGGAGAGGTGAAATTGGGGAGGATCAGTGACAGCAGAGAAAGGATGGTTCTGAATCAGTGGTGCCCAACGTTTTTGGCACCAGGCACCAGTTTCACGGAAGACAATTTTTTTGCGGACGGTGTGGTGGGGAGGGGAGGAGGCGGAGCTGGGGTAAGGGAGGCAGAGCTCTGTGTATTTGCTGTACAGCCCGGTTCCTAAGTTTCATGGAAGACGATTTTTCCACGAATTGGGTGGGGCGGGGGTGTAGAACTCTGTGTCCCTGTTCCTAATAGGCAGTGGACCTGAAGTGGTTGGTGGCCGGAGGTGGGCTGGGGACTGCAGTTCTAAACCACTGGAAAGCTAATCAGTTTTCTGAGCCAGTGAAACCCAGGCATCATTCGCTATAGCTAGAAGCAGGACACCAGGAAACAAGGTGTTCTCCAGACCAATTTCAGAAGCTGGAGTGACAAACCCAACAAGGACTTCCCACTGTCCTTGGAATCAAATCCGAGCTTCCTATCATGATCCATGAGACCCTGAGGAATCTGAAATTCACCTGCTTCTTCAACTTCAAACCACACACTCATCCCTGCCCTACCTCACCACATCCCACGTACACTGGCTTTCTTTCTGTTCCACAGACCCGCCCACTCATGCCAAGCTTGAAGCCTTTGTACCTGCCACTGTTCCATCTGTCTGGGACCCTCTTCTCCCATATCCTTGACTTGCTGAATCCTTCCTATCACTCAGGTTTCAACTCAAATGTCATCTCCTCAGAGAGGCCTTCCTTGATGACCTTTCTTCCTACTAATGTTGTTCACTCCATCAGCCACTCGCTGTCCTGTTGCCATGTTTTCTTTTCTTCATGGCGCTTAACTGACATTATAGCACTATTTTGTTTATTGTCTGATTCTCCCTCCAGGAGAGACAGGGCAGAGCACCAGAGTAGGTGAGATTGAGGAACTGCAAGTCAGAGCACTTAATAGGATGTAGGGAGGGACAGATGCTGGAAGACAGGGTAGGAATGCCTTGTCTTGTGCATGTGTATGAGCAGACTGGGTCTATTTAAATGGGCAGGGGTCAACAGGAAGTAACATGCATTGAGTACCTACACGAATTGAATACTTACTATATACCAGTTACTTTTTCTATGTTATCATCACGGGTTTGCAAAAAATTAAACACCATGCTGATGACTTCAAGGAATACTCATTCCCTAGTTCCTATATCCATGGAGGGGAAGGACTACTGCTCTAATGCCTAGGAGGGAGCAATACTGGAATCTCACATTTGCTCCTCTCTACCATATGAACAGCAAACATTAATTGGGCCACATTAACCAGAAGGTAGGGTTCCTTCATTGAAAGGATAATGTGGACCTGTCTCTTTTATTTCTAGAATTTTCTTGGCTCCTGGTGTCTATTCTGTGAGTCCATCTTGGTGGTGTCTAAATTGCAGAAGAGGTCCTCCATTCTCCAGCTTTTAAGACTACAGCTAATTTTAATTTGGGGTAGTCAGAAGCCCCATTTTACCTCATGCCTCAACCATTTCCTCTGGTCCATCTTTAACAGAGAATCTTGTTGTTTAGATATAAGCAGAGAGATGGTAGAGTGGACTTAGACCACTGTGGTTTTTATCCTGGCTCTGCCACCTACTGTGTGACTATGGATAAGTTGTTCAAACATTTCTGTCCCTTAATTTACTCCTCTATAAAATGGGAATATTAATCAATTTACTTCATAGAGTATTAGGTAATATGATACAATAAAATATCTAGCAAACCATAATAAATTTTACTTATCATTACTAACAAGAAGTACTAAAGGGGAAGCATTGATCTACATCTAATTCCTTGTGTGTCTTCTCAATTGGTTAGAGGCAAGCAGGATAGACAAATAGACAGACTGGCCACAAGAATCTCCAACAGGTCCCAGAAAACAGAAAATAAACACAGGGAGTGGTAATTGGGGACCAAAGTGCCATGTTAAGAGACCAAAGTTTTTGGTAAGCCTCACTAGCATTGGTATTTGGAACCTTAAATGTGGCTTTATCTATTGTCCTCAGGCTTGGGTATGGGGCCATGATTAGCAAGTAGAGAGCTTTATTTGGGATATCAGGGGCCTTACAGGGATTTAGTCTTGCACAGAAATCAAAGTGAGCTCCAGAGTCAGAAGAAACACTCTGAGGCCCTTAGACTACAAAAGCAACAGAATTTTCATGAGCTTCAGAATCCCATGGGAAGAGGGCAAAGTCCTTACTTGAGTCAGGTATGGCTCGCCTCAAAACAGGCAGGCCACTGAAGCTACTGTAAGCATTAGCTGATCTCCAATATATCAGATTATGTAATAGCCTCTGCCTTTTTCTTGTTTAGGGGGAATTCCTCCTGTTACATTTCTCAGCTAGGACTGCAGTTTAAGGCTTTAAACCACAACAGCAGCTAGATTCCTTGTGAGTTAAAGAGCAATAGTGTGAAATTCAGGGTTTTAAAATTGTTAATGTTAGGCAGCATTATATCAGCTGCTTGAAATTCTGCTCCCTCCCCCCGCCATCTTGACTGAAACAGCATGCATGGCCAGGGAAGACTTAGAGGGACAAACTTTGGGTCCATTTGGAAGATCCATGGGCTCCCTGGAGTCTCTTTTCCTCTCTTCACTCAAATCACCTGTTCAAGAGGGTAAGGGCTTCTTATTTTGTAATTAAGAAAGAGTAAGTGGTCCTTTTTTGATATGTTTGCCAAGGGGCCTAACATCAAAGGTAGTGAGTGATGGCCACTTACTGTGACACTGCTTCTTCCTTATTCTCCTTCTACTTCGCCCATCTCTCTTCCCAGCCTCTTCTGTCTGCTTATTCTACTGACTCCAAACTGTGACTATTCCTCAAGGTCTTTCTTTTCCTTGGTTTTGTCTTTCTGTGCTGCATTTTGCAAGGGTAAGACATTCAGGGCCAAAACCAGGATGGAGTCCTAGAGAATCAAAGAGGCTATTTGTTCTGCTTCTGGTCTAGGCCATAGGCAAGAACAAAAGTAGCCCTTTCAAATATGTGGTCTGGCTTACAAAATCAGGGAAGGAGCTCACAGAGAGGTTACAAGGTCCTAGACAGTAGTAGTACTGCCCAAATAGAGGAACTGTAGCTTCTGGTTAAGATCACACTCTGGGTTCACCTTCCAACTCTGCTGCTTATTAGCTGTTGTGACATTGCGCAAGTTTATTCCCGTCTCTGAGCTTCTGTTTACTCATCTATAAAATGAGGGAACTAACAGTTCAAGTCTCATAAGGTTGTTTTGAAGATTAAATTAAGAAATTCTCATAGATGATATGAGATATATGCATTCAATAAATGTTAACTGTTATTACAAAACAATGTGCCTGCTAGAGATATTCTTTGGCAGATATGGCAGGCAGGACTGTGGCCACAAAATTTGAGAGGCTCTAATCTTAGTTACATAGAGACTTGAAAATCACCATGCTAGCCAGGTATATCTCCTCATTACTCCCTCCTTATCTTCTTCTCAATCCCATCCCTTGCAATGTTATTCCCTCCTACCCGAAATGCCCTCTCCCTCCTTCATCTCTAGCCATCTAAACCTAGCACAATTCCATCTCTCCAAATACCCAGTGTACTTACAATCAATACTATGAAATTTAACACTTAATTATTCTCTAATCCTTTCATGATACCTACATTAATCACTGATAAGAATTAGGACATTAAATGTTACTGTTAAGATGAAATATGAAGCTCATAATAGGTGCTCAATAAATCCATGGCAAGTTAAATTACAAAGTTGTTACTCTGGATGAAGGTGAGGAACCTGTACAAACATGCCTCAACACCTAGGCCATTATAAGTCATTACAAAACTCACTTGTCATCACCATTTGGTGGTCTGTAGACCATGGGTTTCTGTGTCAGACAATCTGGATTCAAATCCCAGCTCAACTGCTTTTTAGCTGTGTCGTCTTAGACAAGTCACTTAACTTCTCTGGGCCTTTGATTCTTCATCTGTATAATGGATGTAAGAATAACTATCAATCTCATAGGGTTATTGAAAGGATTTAATAAATATGTAGAAAGTATTTAGCACAATGCCTGTAAGTGTTGGCTTACATTGTACGTGTAGGCTGGCAATATTATTACAAATTGCTTTATCAGGTTAACTAAATAGGGCCTCCCCAAAATAGAGCAAAAAGCGCATACACTATTTTAATAGAAGGAATCACTAAGAAATGGTCAAAGTACAGGGAGAGGCAAGGGAAGAGGAAGGTCAGGGGAGAAGCCATAGGGAGGGGCTCTAGGGGTCTGTGAGAAGCCATACTATGAAAGAGGACTCCTCAATTTGGAGTGCTCGACATAGATTTTGCCAGCTTCACAGCTTTGTCTTTGGCTGGTTCTCGCAGTGACTAGAGTACCCCAGCCTAGCTCAAGTTTTACTCTAAGAAAGAAAAGAGCTAACATTGCACTTTTGAAAGACTCCCATTTGGTTTATTAAGTAATTAACTTCCTGATGCACAAAGGACAGAGCACTGAGGGGCCCTATGAAGCCAATTAAAGCCCAAATGGCTGGATAGCAGCAAAGAATGGGTACACAGGGAAAAGCCTTCGCTTTCTGAAGCTACCTCCCACCAATCTACTAATTAGACTGGGGAGAAGGAGACCGGATGGTGAGGAAGTCAGGAAATGCCAACCTGAGAGGGCTGGGAGGTCTAGGAGCCAAAAGGAAATAAGGCGAAGCTGATGGATTCCCTCAGTGAGTGTTAAGCAGGAAGCAGGCAAGCACAAAGCACCTATTTGACCCTCTGCTAGAGTTGGAGCACCCACCAACCCTCTATAGAGATCCAGAGCCAACTTGTGTTGCTCTATAATGTGGGTTATACACAGCTACATTGGAACCCCAGGCTGGCCCTCCTTTCGAGTATCAGAATGTTCCCAAGAGACCCAAGTCATTGATACTCACGAGAGAGTTGTTCTAATGTTAAGATTGATTAAGCATAGCACAGAAGATAAGGCCCCCCAAAATGAACAGGTTTCACTTGTAATAAATTGAATAATTTTACTCCATTTTCATATTATTTGAAATTATATTTTAAATACACATTTTTCTCCCCCACCAAGCTGAAAGCTCCCTGAATTATGGAGACATCCCTAACTCATTTCTCTATTTCTCACTAGTGCCTAGTAAAATAGCTGGAGAAAATAAGTGTTCAATACATGTTTATTGAATTGAAATATGTTTGCATCTCAAAAATGGCTAAGGATGGGAGAGAAGCCTCTCTGAGCCTCTGTTTTCCATCTGTAAAGCAGCGGAATACTAATAGACCCTGCCTCATAAAATTTTGAGGTCTAATCAAGTTAACATTTATGCTTAGAAAAATGCCCAATAATAGTAAGCACTTAATAAAGTTTAGGACTTATTTCTATGAGGACTAAATGAGATGGAGCATGTAGAGCAGGGGTCATAGCTTGTTTCTAATTAGGACTCAGACATATTTGGGTACATCTGGTACAGTCTTTAAACAGTCCTAAAGAGCCTATTTATATGTAAGCTGAGAAGGCTCCTGGAGGAGAATCATGGAAAAGGAAATAATAAGGCACATTGACCTTGATCAAGGGATGGAACAGGAGAGGTGAAACAGTTTAGTCCTCAGGGATCCTAAGCACCACGGGGTATCTGCTACTTTGATCTGTTTCCTAGCCCAATCATGCAAGGCTTATATCTGAATAGGGAGGAAATGAACAGTCAAGGACACTTAGGAATATTACTAAAAGCTGTAAGAGGGAAAAGGTGCTGAGCTAAGTAACTTTGGAGGTGAGTGGGGACTATAAGACTACAGGCAAAAGGACTGCACAGAAGCACAGTACTCTACTGAGAAAGTTGTTTTCCAGGGGGTATGGATTAGCATTTCTAATACTGCTATACATGTACAGTACCCTAGAATTGAACAATTATGTAAATGGATTGCAGATGGTGGGAGCCAGGTTTCTTGCTGTTCAAGTGAAAGGTTACAGATAATCAAGGGGAGAGGCTAGAATGATCCAGGTGGTAATAGAGTTGGAAACATTGGTTTGAACTGTTTACCTTAACATAGATTCACCAACAAAAAGCACAAAAATAGCAAAAACATGATAATAAATAGACCACATAAAGTATAGTTGTTTACAGTATGAGAGTTGAAACAAGAAAGCAGAACATCCCCTTGTTCCACCTCAGCTGGGAAGGTGTACATTGGACTACTCAAAGTTTTTGTCATTCTGTACATGTCTGCAAATAAAGATGAAAGCACCATAAGTATTGATTTGCAGGTTACTAATAAATTTTGAAAAGCAGGCAAATTCACAAATATGAAAACCACTAACGAGGATCAACTACATTAGAATATAACTCAAAGTTTAAAGTAAACATCCATGAGTCTATAGTGAAATAAATGATTGAATAAATAAACAGAAGGGAGAGAAGAGACAAATCTCACATGCAGAAATTACAAATAATTTATGTACTCTACCCTCATGATACTTCCCATTCCTTAAACATTAACTGTGCATAGTGACTTCCTTCCAAAGAGTACAATATGGAAAGACATTTTTAAAAAGGAACTTTACAGTAGACAAGTCAGGTTTAACTTATTATAGTAGCAAAAGTTGATAACCCCAATCAAGTTATCAAGTTCAACATCAACTGTGATAAGTCATATTGATAGTATGTTCCCTTGATACGATGCGATGAGAATGGCACCTCTGAAACAGTTTAGTCCTCAGGGATCCTAAGCACCACGGGGTATCTGCTACTTTGATCTGTTTCCTAGCCCAATCATGCAGGTTATTATAAAATTATAGCCAACCTGATAATTTAAATATATATTTTTTAAATCCCCAAATCCTATTATTTGAGAGAGGAGACTCAGCTTCTCAAACAAGTATAAGACCTAATAGACAGACTGAAGTACAAGTTAATAAGGAGGCTGAATCTGTGTCTTTCTTTCCCTTCCTTTTTGCAGTTTATTAAAAGGTGAATAAAAATCATTTGTTATTCCTGTTAATATCATATGACAATCTAGTTCAAAAGAGAAAACCAAATCTCATTGTATTAGCATATTAACGATAAAGTTAATTTTAATAAAC